>JANHGB010044017.1:30542-62678 GCA_026283785.1 Coracopsis vasa
CATGAAGCTGGAGAGGAAACAATAAAACCATTCATTGGGCTGATCTCCCAGCTAAGCGTTCAGCTCTGAGCAGTTCGGAACTGGTCCAGCTGGGTACCCCAACTTTGGTATGCTGCAGTTTGTTCTGTCAGAACAGTTCTGGAAATGCACAGAATGAAGCCACCCCTCACACTTCGTAGCTCGATAGCTTGTGAATAAAGGATATAGACAGATTTGAGGTTTGTCTCTCATTTTGGCTTTTGACAAGTTCAATTTACAGCCGCAATTTTACATCTGAAATCAGATGACCTTCCTCAACAATGCTGCCTGCTCTGTGTCCATTTATTTGCTGCACTTGGGTGTGTCTGATGCCACTAAGCGTGCTTGTGCAACCTGTGGTCTTAGACAGGCTGCTTGCACAGGGCCTTTTACAATTGGTGTTGCCAAATCAGATGGTTGCCTTTCCCTGACTGGCTAATGCTATTTATAGTTGTGGGTTTTGGTCACACATTTTATTTGGCCTTACACAGTCAGTGCTGTTTAGACAGAAGAAAAGTTGATGTTTTCTGGCAGCCCAGTAGGGAACCAGTTGGGCTGGACACCAGCAGCACAGGATGCTTTGCAGTTCTTGGATTGTTTCTGAACTAGTTTCCATCTAGCAGTGAATATATTTGTTAAGTAAACTCATGATTGAACAGATAATCTGTGGCATATGACCAGCAGAATGTGCAAGGAAAACACCATAGAAAATTCCCATTCCTGTAAGTCTCGTGGTGGTCTTACTGCACTGTTTCCTCTCCTTCAGTCCCCAAACAAGAATTAACTTTGCAGGAGCATGCGCGTGGGAGCACAGGCAATGCATGCTTCCCCAGCAAAGATTTGCTTTGCTGCAAGAGTCTTTGTGGCTTGAGAACAACTGGTGTGACAAAACATCATGGTGAAAAGGTCACAGTAAACAAGGCACAGTGGCCATTTTGAAGTCTAAAAAAGAAACCTAGCCAGCCAAGTAGCATCACGTGAAGCGCTTTCCCTTCTTTTCCAGCCCAGCTAAAACGTTTGCTGGAAAAAGCATCTGAGAAATTCTTTCAGGTTTCTAAAATCTTGCTCAAGACCGAACTTCTGAAGCCGCAACCTTTTGGCCGGGTGTAACAGGACCCACACCGCTCCGTGGGGTTTAGTGCTGCAGCTGGGTCCCTGAGATTCCCGGGATCAGTTTACTGTGCCTGGTTTTGTCTGGCAGATCGTGGCAGTCTCCCAGTATGTCTTTTACATGCTGCAAAACCATTCATAGTTCATTTGATATTCACCAGCATCAGCTCAAGTCCACTTTGTAAGTAGTTCTGAATTCTGCATGTGTTTTAAATATATTGGGCTTGCCAGGAGTGAGAATAAGCAGCATTGTTGGGGTTTTTTTACTTCTGATTTTTATCATTTTTTCTTCTGGCTTGCTTGCTCTAGCATATCACAAGTGCGTTTCTGCCATGCTTTCAAACTGAAAGGTCTAAACTGGCCTTTCCTCAGTAGCAGATGGTTTAATGAAAGAGGATGAATGAAAATCTTTTCAACCAACTATAGCAAAATAGTAAACTAAAATTATATTAAAGAATCTCACTTGACTGCATGTGCACACGCTCATGGAGGCACTTACTGGATGAGGTTTTTCACTCAAGGTTATGTAGACTTGCATTGATTTCCTAACCAATTTTGTTATTGATAAGTGTGTCCCACCTCCCAGCATGTGAACCTAGCTCATGGCAAGTGCTGGAGTGGGTGTGCTGAGAAAGCTAATAGGATTCTTGTCGGCAATCCAACCTCCCTTCCACTGTCTGTGCCTGCCTTGTCATGTTTGTAAGTGCACAAAGGGGGAAAAAATCCTATCTTGTTAAGGCCTGAGATTGTCTGCTGGAAAAATGCCCATTTGCAGGTGAGAAATTGTCTGTCTTAGGACAAGGGAACTAATTGTTTGGTCCTGTCTGGTTTTAAGTGCTCTGAGCAACCTGGGCTCTACCACTTCCTCTGGGAGATTACGTTGCTTAATACATTGGAGTACCAGAAGTTGGTTTCTTGCCCTGGGTATTCAATTTAAGATTTTCTTTAAATTAATCTTATTACTGGAGCTGGCAAGAAAACCTAAATATTTTTCAGAATTGGGGTTTGCTGCTTTCTTGGATCCACTAACATTTCCTGCAAACATGACCATCTCCAAAAGGAATGTCTGCAGATTATCACTGGGTTATAATCATTCTGATGGAGCTTTCTCCAGTTTCCTAGAGTCCTCATCAGTTTGGCCTTCGAGAATCCTGACTGATCTCTCTGGGTGTTATAACACGTATGACACATTTACATATAATTACTTTGACCTTTCTGCAAATTCTAAGGAGAGTAAAACTTTGTCATGGAAGGAAATATGTAAAAATGTGAATATTTCTAAAATCTGAGTAATTAGGAGATGGGGATTGTGTGCGTGAGAGGTTCTGTGTCTCAAACACCTGGTGACTCCAGCACCAGCCCTCGCGTGACCGAGGTGGAGATGAAGAATGGTCTTGCACTGAAGCTCGTGACTTGGAGACAGAATACATGAGTTTTGCTCTGCCTTACACAGATTTATTTTGTGACCCTGTACAAATCACTTAACCTCTTTCTGCCCACAGTCTGTAAAAGAAGGATGGTGCTTCCTTATCTCACAGAAGTGCTGGACACTTAATTCATTAGTGCTTATAAAGTATTCTCGGGTCTTTTAGAGGAAAATGCTGTGTGTCCATGAAGTGTTAATGTTGATTCATGTACAACTTCTGATGCCTGGGCCTTGACTCCCCAGAGCTGAGGTAAAGACTGTGGCTGGGAAGTTCATTTTTATCATGGACCTAAATCTGTTCTGTGCTATTCTGAGACTTGCAGAAAAGAAATTCCTGAAGAATACTAAAAATAAATATTGAAATAATTCTATTTTTATGATGAACTCTGTATGTATGTTTACTTTAAAAAGATATGCATAAAAACTTAGCAATGCCTTTTGAAAGTCTTTTGATTTCACCTGCTGAGCCCTGGGCTGATTTTGAAGGAAGCTGAGAAAGATGCTAAGAAAAGAGGTAGGTTTTTTTTGGTCCATGTTTTATCTCATGTGTTTTCTGGCTAAATTTAGAATTGTTAGGAGATATTAGTTATACAGATAAATGTTATCATATTCAGCATGGTGGGGCATGTCATTTTACATTGACATCATGTCATAGGCCATGTAATGTGTCAGAAGTATTTTATTGCAGTGGCTTCATCATGTAAATGAGATGAGACGGGTTGCAAATCAAATTTACCGTACCTACCTTTAACATATACCAAACAAGCTAACAGCAGAGATCAGACACTGGCTAACGCAGAGTGTTACTGCAGTGGCAGAGATGGGGTCTCAAATGTTGAGGCGGGTTATAAGGGACAAGCAGTTTCATAGTTACCTCTTCCCATGTACGTTGTAATATCCTCTATTAACTTCAGTTAGAGTTCAGTTTTGTTTCAAGAAAGATAAATACTGAAGCAGGCTGCCCAGTGCAGATTTGGACAAGACTTAGCGTAGGTAGAAGCATGTTTGATACCTGTCTCTTGTCTTTTGGTTTTTTAGGGCTGTAGAAACATGTTTGATACCTGTCTCTTGTCTTTTGGTTTGTTAGGGCTGTTACTTTTCATCTTTAGCAGCACCAAGTGTGACAGACCTGCCCTTTTCCACTTTGTCTGCTTCAATCCACACTTCTAGCAGAATCTTCTCATGTCAATCAGTAATGTGTTGAAAGAGAATAGGTCTCAATCATTATCAGGTTAATTTTGAACATTGAAAGCAAAAATGAATCTTTAGCTTTGCATGGAAATTGATAGCTACTCACTAGAAGTAGCGATATACAGTGAAAATGTGCTCTCTGCTTGAAACACTGAAATGCTTTTGCTTGTTGCATGATGAGCCTGGGTAACTCTACGCAAAGACGTTGTTCAGTCATGCTTATTTGGAAGACTTGCTCTTGAGGAATAGCAATGAAGCCAAGATAATTCATCCCACAATTAAATATATTAGCATTTATTTCAGCAACTTAGTTTAATCTTAATTTACAGTAAAGCTTCATATATAATTAGGATAATTAAGTTATTTGGTAATTGTAGGTTGAAATAAGTTTGTAATAAAAATGTTACAAACTCCTCTGCGTGGCTGAGATGGCTATTAAATATTTTTTTGAGGTGGAAAAGGAGAGGCACGTCATTTGCACAAGAATGAAAAATGCACAGATTAGCAGGTTATACTCTATAAAAATTCTGAGTTCAAGCCAAGGAGAACTGAAATCTGTACATCTATGTTTATAGATCTTTAACTTGAAAATACTAATTGAGGTACATTTCCCTAAAATTAAAAAAAAAAAAGTGTTTTGTTTTGAAAAATCTGATAATCTGAGACTGCTGTGTTTGCAGCATCCATAGAAGGAAAAAGTTACCAGGTACTAGCACAGGGACTGCTGGTTGTTGGCTGCAGTGTGTTTCCTCTCTCTCTCCTACAGAGTGAATCCTGACTGCTGGTGACCGTGGTAGATTTTCACTGCAGGAAGATTTTCAAGTACCTATTTTTTTTCCTAATATTACAAATATTAATAGACTTCTGCTGTACATGCTATGCTGTGTTTGCTAGATCTCCACAAGGCTGGGTATATTGTGTCATCCATGCAAACTCTAGCTTGGGAAAGTTGTTTCAGCATTTCAGTACGTTGCTGTGTCTTTATAAAATAGTCAAACGTGTGGGAATTGTTCAGATTCCCCTCTTTATGCTCATTGGTAAAAAGAAACTCCCAGCTACATATTTCTAAAGGTTTTGCTTATCCCCCCCTTTTTATTTTTGAATTATCAGAAAACCTGCTTTTCTTCTCTCATGATTTCTTGTACTGCAACTTGAGTCCTTACGCAAGATCTTCCAAATGCCTCATTACTAATTTTGCATTGAATCTCTAATCCAAATAGAAAGGATATCATTTGGAAGATATTAGCTACAAAGTGTGAAAGGACCCTTTCTAGGACCTCAATTTGAAAAAAAAGATTCTCATCTTTCCGAGTTGTAACCTGCAGATCAGCAGTGGGTTGACACACTTGTTTGCAACATGCTGGGCAGAAAAATACCCACTTGATTTGTCAAGAAACAGTGGCAGTGAGCAGAGCATTGCCAGAAAGCCCTAGGCACTACAGGCACGCAGGAGAGTTAACCGAACCCAATTGATCTGATTTGGGTTCGGACCATGTTGCTGGTTATCTGGGGACTTTGGAGAAAGCTACAAAGCCCAGAAGCTCTGACTGGATAAAATGTCTTGTGGAGGAAAAGAAAGACCAGCCCAGAACCCCAAATGTCAGTGGGTGGCTTACTGGGCTGCAGACAGTGTTTTCAGTGATAACATGAGTGGTATTTGATGGCTCCAGAGGGATTTGGAGTTGTCAGCAGTTTGCTATCCAAAGCACTTTGGATATTGAATTATGCTATTATTAGTTGTGCATTGTCATTCTCCCAAGTAATTCCAATGCAATGAAGATGTCGGATCTTGAGCATGGGGAAGAGAACAAGAAGTGAGTGTTTGCTACCTTGCCATAACAGAATTTAAGTGATTGTCATGATCGGCAAGCACACAATAGAAGAAGATTTTTAGACCCACTTATGTTGGGGGAAGGAGGCTGAGGGTGTACGTGCCCAGGATGGGCTGTTGGCTGGGGGACAGGCAAGGAGGGGCAGGCAGAGCACTGCAGGTCTCACAGGGCTGTAGGAAGGAGGAGGAGTGTGTGAGAAGGGGATAGGAGAGGTCCTTGTGGCAAGGCTCTGAAGTTCAGCATAAGGCTGCGGTGAAAGGGGAGACAGGGCGTGTTTGATTCCCTTGAGAAAATACTTTTATTTTTTAATGTTTCTTTTGTTTGACAAGTCGGGTCACGTATGCTGATACTCAGGTGGAAACAGCTTGTGTGTTTGTGTTGATCTTGGATGTCTCAGGGCTGTGAGAATGAGGCAGACTGCAGCTTGGCTCAGAAACTGGACCCCTGTTTTCATTTTTATGCTGTCTGTTTCCCCATTGTTTTTTCACTTCCACAGAGAGGTGTCTTCTCCTCGTTCCTGTTTTGCTCCACTCTGCACAGTCAAACATTGGATTTTAGAATATCCATTTAAAAGTAGAAGTGGTTTTAATCTTTTATTTATTTTTGGTAAACATGGCATGTTGAGAAATGGAAACCTGCAGCAGCGTATATAAAAATGCCCAGACCTGAACCGCTTGTTCTTTATCCCTGTGTTAGCAACTGTAGGCAAGGCTCTGACAGCAGAGCAGTAGCCAGGGGTCAAGGCTGAGAGTTCAGCTCTAAAGCTGGGTTCTGTAGCACTTTCGGTTTTCATCAGGCTACAGGATGGTTAGTGAAGACAGACAATGAGCTCCTAACACAGAAAGTCTTGGAGACAGTGACATGGAAAGACTGTCTTTGGCTACAGTCTGTTATGAATAAGGCCCCAGGAATTTTATGACTTGCAGCTCAAGAAAATGCTCAGTGCAAACTTTGATCAGCCTGGATGGATTTGTTACTGGAGATAACAGGAGAAGATAAGTCCTTACAAGGTTGTATTTGTTCTTGGGGGCGGGTAGATGTTAAACTTTCAAGATCCTCCTTTTTGTTTGACTTCAGCTTGAATGTTTAGCTCAATTTGTTTTTGAGTAACTAGAATGCTTGGAAGCTTAGGCTAGATAGAGAGAGATAAACTACAGCTGGTAATAATGGTAGAGCCTTTTATGCTATCAATTCAACAGTTGTAAAACAATTAGGGAGAATTATGTTAATAGCAGGCTTTGTTCACACTTTCTTTGCCCAGTTTTCTTTTTTTTGTGACATGCCTTTCCTACCATGCTGCTTGAGCACGTAAACAGTGGAGCTCTGTGTGTTTGTATTCTGTATGGTCAGCGTTATGCGTTAAAACATGGCTGCATGTAGATCATCTAAAATTTTCACAAATCAATTTTCCAGTGCTTTAGCTATTGCATTTTAATGTGGCTGCTCCTAAACAAACAAAATCATGGTTTTGGGAAGCTAAGACAGGATAAGAAGTGATTTGTATGGGAAATGGTGGCTGATTTGCTCGGACTGCTGCAGCTGTTTCCTTCTGTGATACAAACAAAACCCCTTCAAATCAATCGGATGCATGTTGGCTGAGCCCTGCTACCCACGCAGAGGGGCAGCCGAGCTTCTCCTCCCTTCGGTGGGAAAGCAGTCGTGCCAAGGCCTGCTGACCCATGCGGAGATGTTGCTTTGTCTGTCGCTCAGCTCCTCCCAGTTCTAGACCATGCTAAGGATCCATTAGTACTGAGACTAATCTGGAGGGATGTCTCTCTTGCAGATAGTGCAGCTCACGTTAAGGGCATCCTTTGCTGCTCTCCCATACACATCGTAGTGTGGTTTGCTTCCACCTTTCTCCTTTTTTGTGCCCACGGCTCTTTCAGCTGGAGTCCTTGGCATCTTGTCACCTAGTTAAGATAGCTTCACCCATGCTCCAGACTCCTCCGCATATTGATGCCAAGTGAAGGTGCTAGCGCTGCACAAGAACAGTGATCTGAAATGAAGTAAATCCTTTTCTACTTCTCCTTTCAAAATACAGAATGTTTACGTTGAATTAAGAGCATCATAAATTATTTCCCCCTCTTCAGTCCCAAGGGACAGAATAGATCTTAAAAGCTGCATGCTAAATTCTTCTCTCCCCCAAAATAACACACATGCATAGATGATCCTTTAAGAAAGCAGGATTCCCAAACTCCATTTACCTTGACAGCTGTCACTTGGCCCTTGTAGTTGTCATATGGCAGTGTGTAGTTTTTAACGAATTACCAGCACTGGTGTTTTTTTTCTCTTTACCAGTCATCAGCCCATCAGCCAGGCCATTCATAACAGCTTCTGGCAGTTCACTGGGGAGATCAGTGCCATTGAATCATACCCTACCAGCTCCCCCACCTTGTTGTGTGACACTGTTTACCACAGTGCCTCTTTCTGTAAACATACCGAGCTGTGCACTTGCAGAAAGCACGAGTGGGAATGAGATGGCTTAACCTTGTAACAGTTAGCTGGGCTGGCAGCTCTGCCTTGACTGATCATTCGCGAGTCCTCATGTTCCAGTTACTTTGCTAAATAACATGTAGACATCCCACTTTGAAGTCTTGTATATGATAGTTAATTAGACAACATTTAATTTGGCTTAACGTTTGTGTCAGTTTTGTGGAAGTGAGCCTCCATAATTAGGGAATACAGATCAGGTTTCTGTCAGACTTATAACCTCTCACTCTAATTTAATGCTCACTCCTCCGGTGCCGTGTCACACTGGGTGCACAGGATTCCCGTCTTTTCCGCTTGACTAGTAGGAAAGTTGCCCGTATTACACAACTGACAGCAAATGGGATCATTTGCAGAGATGTAAGGGCAAGAACTGAACTGGACCCATTTCTGAGAAGTTGAGCTGGTCCTGCAATTTGTGCATTGCTTTTCTGAATGTGTTAGAAGTGTTTGGGCATCTGCAGCATCCTGAGGAAATAAGGGGTGGACCTGCTCTGGGTTTATACTGATTTTATGATTTACTTTGAGATACAACACCATTGCAAGTTGTACCATGAAAATATGTAGATCAGTGTGGTATATGGTGTTCAGATTTTAAATGACACAGCAGTTTTCTGACCATGTAAAGGAGTGCAATACCTTGCTAATTTACTTTTATGGAGGGGGAACTTGCTCATTATATTATGGTGATGCTCTCTTAGCATGAGTTTCACGTGTATTCAAGGTTATCCTGCTGTTCCTAAAGAGCTGAACTTTTCCCAAATGCAGATGTCAGTTTTGGTCTTTGTGAGTGAACAGTGCTCATTGTGGTTTTACTGGGGTATATAACTGACCAGTGTAAATCTGCTGCACGGATTTATTAAGTGAAACTCTAGACTTATATGTGGTCATTCTTGTCTTTTCTGTAAATCCTTGAGACCAATCTTTGCATGGAAATCAACATTATGTCATTTTAGTCACAGAACATTTCCTTTTTGCACTAAATTGTGTCCTCTGTCATTTGGAAAGTCATATGCTGCCAATTTCTTGAAAAGTAAAAAATGCCCCGCACTTAATGTCAAGTTATTTTATTCAAAGGCCAGGAGTAGAAACAATTAGAGTAATAATTGTAATGAAATAATATCTCTTTATAACCAAATGCTGCATAACAAGATTGCATAGTGCACATCTGTGGATTTGCATTGAAAACCCCCAAAGTTTGTATGTTCTCACACATCCAGCCATAAATATTTGCAGGCTGAAGAGATGAGAATCCTCCCAGTGCTGAACCTTGGAATTTAACGGGAGATGGAACATCAAATATGTGGGAAAGGAAGGAGTTTAATAACACTGCCCTGAGCTTGAATTACTTGGATGCATAATGTGTTGTACTTTGTATATAAACACCATGCTAATATAATGAGTTTAACTGTAGTGCCAATACCACTCTGACAGCCCTCCTCGACAGCCAAACTCATTTTCCTGATGGATTACAGAGCTGTGTAGCTCAGCTTGCTGCTGTGAGCAACAGCCTGCGCCGGGTGTTTTGGAGAGTGGAAGAAAACCCTGCAATTCCTAGACTTGGGAACATAGTCTGAATCTTGTGGTAGTAGCGAGTGCATTGACAAAACTATTCTTCTTGCTGAGACTTCCTTGTTTATTTGATACAGAAAGTGTGCAGGGTTCTTTGGTTTCATGTGTGAAGGATTTCTCTGTGGAAATAGATGAATGTTGCTGTAATAATTTTGTTTTGCAGAACCCTTTCCCTGAGAAAGGTAGTGTACAAGCTTTGAAATGTTATAGTCTCCGGCATCATACACGCTTACGATCCCTTATGTATCAAATATAGTTCACGGCAAAGCTAAAGAAGTCAGTGTCCTATTGAAAGGCCCTTTATGTCTTGTCTTGTCTTTGTTCAACAGGGAACAAAGTTTGTCATCCTGAGACACTAGACCTTTGACGAGGCTCAGGTAACCTCTGACAGCGTGCGCAGTGCTAACAAAGAGTCCCTGTCAGCCTTTGTAGAAGACGTTGAGACTTCAGTCAGCGCTGACTTTCCAGAAGATGAGGAGTGTGTTGGTGAAGTGCTAGGCTGTGGTTCTTCGGATCTATCAGTTCATGGAGGAACAGAAGAAGCTCAGCGTGAAGACGAAAAGATGACAGCAGCAGCAGCATCCCAGAAGTTGTGATCACACAGGCAGATGAGGTGGGTGATAGACAATACTTGATATAAAATTCCTTTTTATCTCATCTGATTTGTATTCTTGGCTGTGATCAGAAATACAGCTTGTTGTTTCTAATTAATTCTTTAATTTTCTTTTATTTATATTTTGAATTTAACAGAATTCTATTTCATGTTGGAAACGTTCTCCATCTAACCCAAAATGCATTAAAAAGGCTATTTGCTTTAATCAGCAGGATTTTTAATCTTATTATATGCTCCTCAAAAATGAATATTTCTTTGTATTGTACAGTACATATTTACATAAATTAGTGTTATCCTTGAGTACTTTGCCAACCATAATTTATACACTTTTTAGTTTTATCATAAAATAAAATCTTGTCTGTGATATTCTGGGACCATTTTTAGCATCACAGCAAATTACCTTGGAAGGAACAATTACACAGTCAGTGACCTACCCTACTTGAGTTTAAAAAAAGAAACTAAAATATGTATCAAATGCTCAGCTTCCACCAATGAATCTAGTCTTCCTCTTTTACTCTGTCTTGTAAGCCAATGTTTGCAGGCTTCTGAAAACTGCAAATTTGTAAAAATTCCTCATAAAATTCACCTGAAAAGTATAATATTTTTCCCAATGTTTAGTTCTTTCAACAAATCCAGAGTTCCTTGCCTCATTTAATTATTTTTTAAGTGTTAAGATTAGTTTCTTATCCTACCAGGTTTGTTTGTTTATATATCATTTCTACAGGAGGTTCATTTCAAATATTGCTTTTAGAAATGTTGACAAAACATTTGTCAAGAATTTCTTTGAAGTAATATTGCCAGTACCTAATCTTACAAGGTACTGCTAAATGGAGCACTTGTATCTGCAGCAGATGGAGGCTGTACATCGAAATGAATTGAATAAGTTCCCCATTTCACTACCATAAACTTGAAATATCAAATTATCATTAAAAAAAATTGCTACATCTACCTTAGTATACCTTTGTTTTCTCCTTAATTTTATGGGTGTTTGGGGCAAAAAGTAGTAACTTTGTTGTTATTGACTAATTCTCTGTACCTTGTGGTATTGGCTTGCCTATAGATGGAAAGAGAGAGTGAATTGTGATTGACTCGTGAAGCTAAGATGCTTCTCTCTGAGGTTAGCATCACGTGGAAGTCTGCCCATCCTTATCTGAAGAGTCATTTAAGTTTATGGGGCCCCTGAGAGAATTGGCAACAATATCTCCAGCAATAAAGTTATTTGGTTCTGGGCAATTACCTTACTTGACCAAGACACTGGGAGTTTGTTGCTTTCCCTAGTACCTGATGGCAACTGAGTCATGAATTGGTGTGAATGGGGTCCAGTTGGTGGCTGATTAAGGAAACAACTGGAATACCCAATATAGTCCCTGCTATGCTGAATGTGGGGTTTTGTTGAGTCCAGTTACAGCTAGAGCACTTTCTTTAGTGGTCAGTGTAAGACTACTCTCGAACGCTCATTCAGAGGCTTTAACATGGCCCTTTTAGCATGTGGTAAATGGCTGTAGATGTGAAAATGTCCTCCTGGAAAGGAGGAAAGTAGAAACTTTGGTGCAGTGATATTCGAGTTCTGCTTACACTTGGCAAAGGAAGAATCTCCAGCTTCTCTGGAGCACTGTGCAAGGTCCATTTTTTTTCTTTGTATTTAGTAACTTGAACTCAATCTAATCTCTTCTGTCGTGCTTCCACTATTATTTGTATGCAATTAAGTTGCTAATATAATGACCAGAGTTACTGTTGAGCCCAGCCTACCTGCCTTCTCCTGCAAGTCGACAGTTAAACAATCAACCTCATTCAGTCATGTTAGATATTTCCCATTAAACTATAATGATTTGAAAAGCCTTCCAGTAAGTCAGGTGAGTCTTTCTCATAAATGTATGATAATTATATTGGTGATAGATTACATGAAAATACCTTCTGCTGGCAGGGTTCTTTGCATTTCACTTGCCATGTCTACCAGGTCTAACAGATCTCTTCGATTGTGTAATTTCAAGGATGCAGGGAAGTGAGGACTGGGTATGAAACCATGGGAAGACATAGATCTTGTTAGATCTAACATGAAGCTTAATGTGGTTTCCCCACTGCCCAAAATCAGTGTGGATATTTGGAAGGTTCAGATCTGATTCTCAGCTCTTGCAGATCACATTTATTAATCTCTTTATGTAGTTGTGCATTAAAACAGCGCTGAAAGAAGTGTTTGTGCAATACAGTTGCACTATTCCTGTTGTGTTTGAGATGACTGCTGCGTTGTCAAAACAGTGTTCTATTGCAAATCTGCTTCTTCTAAGATCTGTTAGAAGCCAGAAATTTGTATTTTTAAATGAAATGTAGGAAATTCAAGTGCATTTCAGTGCAAAACAGTAATGATTTGTTGAGCTGCTCAATTGTTTTAAAAGAAATGAGGACTCTGTAACTCCCAAATCAAAGAGAGAGTTGACTTCAGCTTCTTCTGACATGAAGCTGTTTTCATTGTGTAGTTAAAAACAGACTGTGGTAAATTCCTAAGGTGTGGAGCTGCTTTTGTGGCTGATATCACTTGAATAGCTTTCCCTTTGTCTATAGGTATAAGAATAAATCATAAAATGATCTATTAGGAATACCATAAGGCCCAATATTGCAGTGCTGTTGCAGTGAGTTGTGTGGGATTGTGACAGCAATTGCTTGGGTTTAGGGACAAGGGAAAAATGTTATTTATTACTGTTTTCTGTTTTGACTGAGGCATTTGCCATGCTATATATTGGTACATGGATACCATATTCTATGGAATTTTTGTGTTAGGGCAAACATTATGAAACTGACACCAGCTTTTGTTGTAGTATTTGCAGAATCATAGAATCATTAGGTTGGAAAACCCCCTTAAGATCACTGAGTCCAGCCCTGAGTGGTTTCAGTGGTCAAATGGGGGCAATGCCAACAGTGGCTTGTTGAATACAGGCTATAGGATACGTTGTCTCTACTTTCATCAGCCTGTTTCACGTGATCCCATCACATCCAGTCTGTGTGAGTGCTGCACTGCTGAGTTGGATTGCTGAGTTGTGTGGTCCCTGTATGCTTTTGTGTAATGTGATCAGTAGTGACTTGATAAATACATAGGGGGAGGGAGAACTGAGCAAGTTCAGTAGCTCCATGAGACAGAAACTGCATCCACTCTCTGCTCTGTGCTCATCGAGTCAATTGGATCGGTCAGGTCAAAATTGGCTCCTCTCCCCTGCGGGAGCCCAACTTCTGGTTGTTCAATGCTTCTGCCCACAGAACAAATGGAGACTGTATTTTGTACCCGTTATTGGCAGTGTCTCAGCACAGCAGTTAATAAGGGTACGGAAACAAGTCTGTTACTAATGCCTGTCACTGCCTGCAGCCACCGCAGCAGCGCCTGGGCTGCTGAGAAGCACAGGACAGGGTGATCCAAGGAAGCGATATAACACAATTGTCTGTTTCCCTTCTCATCTCCTATTTTCCTGTCTGATTTTAATGACACAGTGGACAGACTCCAGCCCTTGGACTTATTTGAGATTGTCTTTGATTATTTCTTTTTTTCTTTCTTTCTGACTGCCATCATTGAGGGGGAGCCTCTGCTGAACGGGCAGGAGCTGTGGACTGTCCTGAAGGTGTCCTTTATATTGGTTCAGAAAGCAACCAGCTAACTGAGTTGTAGAGCAAAGACTTTAGGTTTGATCTTCCACAGAATGAGGAGTATTAACTGTATTGGAGCATTTATTTTACACCAGCTCCAGTAAAGGAGTATATTAAGGTTCCTGTTTCTTCTGAGTCTCCCAGCTGGCAGCACAAAATGTTGCCTCACCACTGGGACAGCATTTGTTTTGCTGCCATGTGATGCTGGGGGTTAGCCTGGCTTTTTAGCTTATTGGGTAGGAGGATACCTCAGTGTATTTGGTTTATTGGTTTTTGAAAAATACATGCTGTGAAATTAAATGAATAGTTAAATACTAAACTATTAGGAAGAAATGCCACTTTAGTGTCTTTTAGACTAGAATTTCTCAAGATAAATACTTCTGATTTAAAATTCAGCATCCACCACAGACCAAATAGACAATTATTTTAACATGGTGTTTGTTTCTTTGCTAGTTGATTTAGCGTGGATGAAATCTGGATTGATGGTCTTAAAGGCACAAGTCCTCAACTGGGTCTCTACTTGGTGTAACACTGACAGTAAGGAAGGACGGACGCCTGCCGTTCCCTTGGCAAGGGGCGGACTATAAACTGCAGGAGGCCTAGTCTTCAAGGACCCACAGCCAACTTGTACAATAGGGTCAGTTACTTCTATAAGGCTTTGTCACTGGGCCACCACTAAAAGGATTATTTTATTTTTACAGTCTTAGTGTTACAGTCTGTATCCTCCTGTCTGCATAGACCTTTATGTCTTTCTCGTGCATCTTTATCATTGGTTCTTTGCTTTCTGGTTCCTCTTCCCAAGCAAGAAACTTATGAGCATTCTGGTTGGAAACTTACATTTCAGAGTTCTTTGCCACAAAAAGTTGGTCACAGGATGTCAATTTTACATATTTCAAGAAAACCATATCTCTGTTACGCTGATTATTTCTTTCCAACATTAGAAGCATCTCGAACTGTGAACTTTAAATGGGAGCACAAGTGTGGCCAGCTTGTACAGTGAGAAAATGTTTAAATTCCAATGAAGTCTTGGGGCAGCGAGGACCTGTGGGCAGAAAGGCGAGAGGGGGGAGGAATTCGTCAGTGGTATTTGCTGACTGGGTGATTATTAGCAATAGGAGATACTGAAACTTAATTAGAGTTTCTGGTTTGGAACAGTGTATTAGGTTTAATTATGTCTGGAACTCCAGTACTTTATACTTTTTCTTTTAATTAAAGTGCCTGAATTGAAGAAGCAAAAGTTCTAAATCTTCCAGTCTGGGCAGACCAAGAGTAAGCAGAAACTTCATTGTCTACATTAGGCTGTACAAAAAGAGTAAGTGGTAAAAGCTGAGGGAGGTGCAAAAAATATGGGCTTAGTAGGTATTTGACCTGTGAGAACTGAAATGAATTCTAGCTATGAACAAATTACACGTAAGCTGTGTACAGGCTTATAGCAGGACTCCAGCCCGTACCTATATGATGCGATATGTAGCAGCTCATCCTATTCTGTGTTGTCTTGGGGTCGCACCATGCTGTCAGTTGTCCCATATTTTGATGTGAGACATAAACATTGGAGATCCAATAGGAGAGCATTTAGAGGCCTGGAAATGCGATCCCAAAGTGCCCTGGTAAGTTTCCAGAAGCACTTTAGCACTGATTAGCTCCAAAGATCTGTATTTCAGCAGTGCATGAAGCAATTCTTCTGTTAAATTTTTACAGTGTGATTGCAGGTTTAGGAGTAAGATGCTGCCTGAGATAAAGCAGACAATTCAGAGCACATGAATTAAAAGTGGAAAGGATGAAGTAATACAGGGAAACACACACTTGTGTTGATGAAAGCACTACTGAGGTTGTTCTAATTGCTCCTGATAACAAAATACAGTGATGAAAGTAATACCCATGACAGTGATCAGCCTCAGCATTACTTCTTACACTTTAATCTACGCTGAGAGGGAGAGATCCAGCTCTTGGACAGAGCTGACGGTGGTGATGGATACAGACCATTGCAGCAATTCTCTCTGTCTTGACAGCTCTCTTCACTCATCTGTGGTGCTCAGAGTGCTGGGATGTATCTCCCTGGGGTTTGTTTAGTATCTCAGCAGATTTTCTCTCTCAAGTGATGATTTTGTTTTATATTGAGAGAGACCATGTGTATTCTTCCTCAGAGTCTGGATGGAAATGGCACAAATATAGTAACTCCTCACATAAAATAAGTTCAGTTTGTTCTTTTTTCTCTTTCTAAGCTTCAAGAGGCAGATCTCTAACAGAGGTCAGGATTTTAAGTTGAGTGTAGGTGCTAATACATCTTTGATACAGCAAAAGGGTCCAGAAGCAGGGCATGAGGTGGGGTGTGAACATTTTAGCTGTGTTGATGTACCTTGTGGAATTGGATAGGGAACTGAAACATGGAGGAGACAAGCAAGTACAAGCTAAAAGCAGGTGATGAGGAATGGCTGATGTGCTTGTAGGGTTGTGAGGTGGGAAACACGTGGATGTCTTTCTCCCCCGGATCATGAAATGCCATTCATAATTGCAAGTATCTAAAAGTAGTTTGATACACTCAATAGAGGCAACATACGGATAAAACTTGTGTTGGATTAAAACCCTCCATGTTACAGGAACAAAAGAGAAGAGAATAAATCAAGAATGGGAAGAGAATAAACCTGAGAACAGAAGAAAGCTCTTCCTGAGTGGGTCTCTCTGTGGGTTTGACGTAGGCATGGGCAGTCTGCTGTGCGTATCTGGAAGGCAGGGTAGGCACATGGAAACACAAGACCTGTTTGGAAGTGCAGGTATTGGTTTGTAGATGACTGTTGAAAAAGTGGTAAAGCCAAGACTTGTAAACTCTGGATTTTAGTGAGAATGACATAAACTGTAACTTTAGGACCTTACAGTTTCTTGTGCCACTTTGGTTTAAGTTGCACAAGTGAATATCATAGTACAGCAAATAGCAGTCCAGAAGGTTATAGGGATTAAAGGACAGAAACCCACCTGAATTTGCAACAGTGACAAGTTTATAGAGTTCAAAGGTTTCTTCATCCTCCTCTTGCACCAATCCCCTAACCAGTAAAGTTTTGGGAATAGCAGAAACTGGAGCTAGAGAAGGTTTTTTTGACAGGAGGCTTGTAATGTTTGAAAATATCTTCATGGATCTGGGCTTTGTTTTAGATTCCTTCTCATCATCTTTACCAGTGCAGAATATCTTTGTGTCATGTATTCCTAGAAACTATAAATAGGGAATAATTTGTTATTGCTTGTGTTACCATAGCAAAATTGTGTCTTGAGCACAAAAATTGGTGGAAAACCCTTACAACTGATTGTGGCAGCCCCGCCTGTCATAGTACAAGAGATGCTTGTTTCTTTAAAACTCTATCATTGTATCTTGCAGTGACTTAAATGGGTTTCTGCAAGGTTCAAACTTTGTCCTATGTAATGTCCATAATTCACAGCTTTCTTGTAATAATACCATATTGCTGGAGAAATAATTCCCATTTGTAGCATCCGAGTCTGAGACATGTTTAGTGATCTCTTTTTATTACCAGAAAGTCAGGAGCAGATAAACCACCTTATCTGAAGGGTTGTTAATGGGTTAATTAGTGCAGGAACATAAAGACAGATCCAGTGGGCAGAGTTGTAGTGCAGGAATGTATCAGGTTTATGTTACCTGATTATAAGTGTCAAGGTAGAAGTACTGCTCAGTCTGTGGGAACTTTGAGGTTGAACTACCTCTTTTCTCTCCAGTGTTTGCAATACCTGTTTGCCAAGTGATCCATTAAGGTAGTTTTACCTGTTAGGAGCCATGTTTATTGGAGATCATAAAATCCAAAGAATGGAATATTTATTAAATTTGGCTAGGAACATATTTTTGTCTTGAAATTTAAATTTTCTCAGGTGTTGCTGTATGCTGATGCACATGAATTGGAAAGATTGATTTTTGAAAGACTGCAGTGGTGTTTTTGTTGGTGGTAAATTGCATCTGGAATTGAAAAAAAAAAAGTAGACTTGTGTTGTCTGTCGACAGCATGACAGTAATGTTAAAAAGCAATCTCTGCCAACAAATGATGCTGTAGAAAGACAACTTTGTACTCGGTTGGCTTCCTCATTACTGTAATTTCTGCATAAAATAAACAGCCACGGTGAGCTTTGCTATGAAAGCTCGGGTGCTCCTCAGCTTGGAGTCTGAGACTTGCAGCACACAAAGTGTGTTGCCTTGTTTTGGAGATATATTCATGCCCTGGATAAAATCTCTTTACGTGTGGCACTGCAAAAACATGTATGGTCAGTGTCTGCTGCTTATATTGCCACAGCCTGATGCCCACCAGATTTTACAGGCATCTTAATTTCTGACATTTGTTATCCTGTGAACACTTGGGTTGAGTTCTTTACTGCAGTGTTTGGAATGACTGTTGAGCAAAGCCTGTTGAGGTCTATGGAATTATTGATACTTGTTGGAATAAGTAGTCTCTTAATGCAAAATGCTGTCTGGGAACGTTGATGCTTCTCTACTCTAACACGTAGAGTGCTTCTTTCAGCAGTGTTAATGGCACCGCAGAGCTCTGGGCCTCAGTCAGGTCTTTGGAATTCAGGAGGAGCCCTTGCACTGAATTGGTGAGGATGGACCCAGGTCTGTTGCAAGGTGTTACTAGATCAGAGGGTAGTACTGAGAGCATGGTGGGAAAGCTGATAGATAGCATGGTAAGTTGCCATTCAAAATACCAAAAATGCCTCATCAATCTTAACAATATATTAATAATTAATAAGTTAACAATTAATATATTGTGAAGACTTTTATCTTGACTTCTCCTCTGGAAAGAATTATAGGACCTTTTGGATTAATCATCCACTTTAAATGCTATAATAGCCTAAGAACTCTTAGAAGCTGATTACAGGGAATTTTTCTGTACAACTCATTTTGAAGTGACATAGAAAGTGGGGTGGTATTGGACTATTGATTGATTGGGAAGTGAGAGCGAGCTGGAATGCAGCTGAAAGAGAGGTGAAGAATTTTACTAGAAGCAAAGAAGCTTTAATATTGTGCAGGAAATCACATAAGACTTCATTGGAGATATTGTATATAGTTCTGTCTGTTCCAAAAAGATGGTTTTAAACTGGGAACAGGATTGGCTGCAAGGATGTGTGCAGGAAGGCAGAGTCCATCTGATCAAGATGGATTAGAGAGAGTTGCATTTTTTAGCTCAGCAGAATGAAGCTTCTGAAGGGTTACTTGTACTATGCGCAAATTCAGTGAGTGATACACATCAGGGAAGAAGAAAATTTTAAAGGATGCTGTTGTTACAAGAGCAAATGATGCAAAATCTTAAAGAATAACTTGAGCTTGGATAGCAGAAGAAGGTCTCTGACCATTCAAAGAGTAGAGATGACAGAATTTTGTTAATTTATTCCATATACAATTATTTAGCTGATAAATGTGATGGGAAATAGCCTTGGGATGGCAAAGAGCAGAAATGGGCTGCAAGGATTTGGTAATTCCTTACAGTACCGCAGTTGCAGCAAGAGCAGCTTTTCTGAGCCAAGTTTTCCATACTCTGCTTGCCTGTTCATTGTCTCTGTGTGAAGGAGAAGGGTGATTATCATTAAAAGTCACCATGGTCATGTCTATGACAGTTGTTTATGGATAAGGTCTTAGTAGTTTACTACTTCTGTGTGCACCTGGAAGAGGGGTGGGACATTATCTCCATGTGGGATGATACCTGCTGGCAGCTTACCCCAAGCAGCTCCTGTGGCTTTAGGTCCCGCTGCGTCCACTCACATCACAGGGGGAATGGAACCAGCTCTGGTGCCGTCCTGCTGGTTGGTGTTCTTGCTCAATGGCAATAGTTTGGGTGGCTTGGGGGTGAGAACAGTCTCTGGCCCTGTTCCGTGACTAAATCCAGCCTTGCACATCCAAATTCTCCATGAGTGGTACATGGTGTTTTCTACTTGATGACAAAGAAGGTGGTGGTGTGATTGATCAGCCAGACCGACAACGCCAAGTATCTATCAGACCATGAACATCACCCAAAGACACAGAGAAAAAGCACTTTTCTGGTAAGTTATGATGTGTTTACTAGGTCAAGGTCTTTTGCTAATGAGGAGGTGCAAAATGATAAATGCTTTTTAGGTGAACTGTGTTATTTTAAAGTATTAAAAAGACAAAATAAAGATGTGGTTTGCATTTCAGTGGAGTGGATCAAAAAGAGCAAATCTCTATGTATGTTTAATAATTGGATTATTGAATAAGAAATCTAACCTAACAGTTAAATGCACTGAACCAAAATGTGAATGAAACTATTTGGGGAAGCAGTAAAAAAGAGATGTGAAAATTTATATCTTTTTTTCGGCAGAAACTAGAAGTTTAGAGAAACAGAAGGTTTGGATTTGTGGCACAAATAACTGTGTGTGGATGAGGTAGCACGAGGATGCATGTAACAGAAATCTGACTCTCTCCTCAGAATATATTCCATGTGTTAACTTACATGTGATTAGTGTGGTGGTGGTTGTGGTTTCAGATGCTGTTTTATCTTGCTGGTTCACATGGCTGTGGTCAGTTGTGCGTGTGTGGTACAAACACAGATCTCAGTCTATCAGTAGATACAAGGAAAAAAAAAAAAAGAAGAAAAAAAAAAAAAAGAGAAAATGCTTACCCTGTTCTTTCATTGAAAGAAAACTCTCAATGAAAAAAGCTTCACTTCATCTACTTCAGTGCAGCTGTCACACACAATGTGATATGCAAGAGTCTTAAATAAAGAAGTGAGGAAAAAGCTGGCCAACCAAACTGAACATTCCCCTGCACCCATCCTGGTCTTACCTGAAAAATATACTGACACAGAGACTAAATTGATGCTTGTCCATGGCTGTGTTTATTTTGAACTATGTAAAGAGGAGCTAGAACCAAAATCCAAGTCAGTGACTTGACCTGAATGAGGAAAAATGAAATTAATGCAATAAAAGTTACTGAAAAAAATGCAGATTTCCCCAGCTCATCTGCAAATGTTTAGAAATGAATACAGCTCCAACTAGAGCAGTAAATAAAGATGAGCACTGCAGTCAGCTCTTGTATCATTTAAGCATCTGGTCTACTACAGTTAATGCCAAATTTAGTTCATGTAAAATAGATGTAAATGAATGTCTGTTGCAAGAGAGACTAAAAAGTGAATATCTGCTAAATGGAATGTGGCTGCGGCAGAGTGATGAAAAAAGATTTCAGAATTACTGTGAAATAATTGAAATCCCAGGAGCCAACAGCATTTTCTGCAGCTGCAGTTGGTTTACCAAACAGGATTGCAGCATCTTTTTGGAAGAAATGCAGTCTGTGTTTCAGGAAAATGCATTTTTGCCATTTGAGAGACTGGCTTTGTTAGATTTTGTCTAATTCCAGTCAGCATTCTAAATACACAGTTTCTCTTCCAGAGCTAAAAGCACACTAACACAGTATTTATCTTAGAGAAGGATTTTCCTTTCGGCTTCACCCAATGTCATGTCAGCTTTAATCTGGAACAGGGCAGAAGGGGATACGAGCACTTGAACGTGTGGTGCTCTTGAGCAGATGGGGCCCAAGCAGCAGCAAGAGCAGGGCTGAGCCTGGTAGCCAAAGGGAATTGGCCAGTACCAGGAAAGACTGTTAAGAGATTCCCCTCTTCCTCTCCTCTCCTTTCTCCCCACCACCAACCCTGCAAGGAAGTCACAGGTTTGGAACTGAAAGAGTGACATCTGCCTGCAGTTTCTCCCTGGCCCATGAGGAAAAGCTTAATTTCAGTCTTGGATCTGGACTTCAGAAGATGACCAGCATCCCTTTTGCAATATTACATGGAGTATGTTAAGGTAGAAGTAGTTTCTGCAGGTTAATTGTGTTTTTCTTGTTGTAGTATTTACAAGTTCAAGGGTTTGTAATAATGGCTGTTGGAGTCTTCCTCTTGCAAGGGTGATGGACTCATTGGAAATTGTCCAAGTCCTGTAATTTGTACCTTTATTTTACAGCATCAGAGCAATGTCCTTTAAGAATTTCCAAGGAAGAATTCTTTCTCCTATCAGAAATACTGTTGTGCATGGTGATTTTGAGTTTCTTCCTCTTCCCTGTTTCCTGTATCTTTTCAGTGGGACTTGGTATTTAGCTGATCCTTTGCAAGCTTAGTATTTGTTATCATGATTGCTGAGAAGGAATAGGGCCTTGGCTTATGGTTTCAGCTAAGAAGTTGTGAATTATGATGTAAAATAGAATGTTTGGCTTCGGTACACCGAACAGCAAAACATGGTGTGTGTAAGCTGAATTGCAGTATCGGGCGCAACCTTTCTGGGCTAGCATGAGCTGGACTAGATGTCCCAGCAGCCTGTCCGTCTGAATCTTACAAGTGTCCAGTGTTTGGCACCCAACACTTCCCTGGGGAGACTGTTCTAGTGGCTGATTGTTCTCACTGTGAAAAAATGTTCCTTTCATTTTCATAGCAACTGGTAGCCTCGATGGAAACACCAGCAAGATGATGTGCTCTACATTTTCTGAAGCTTGTTTAGGTAATGAATGACCCAGAGATGCCCTTTCAGCCTCTTCTTGGCTCCTCTATCTTCCAGATTTGGAATCACTGCTGCAAGCCAGGGTTGTAGTTCATGCTTGTGCTGGCAATGTATGATTCGCTTGTTCAGGCAGCAGCTGTGTCCTGGAGGAAAGCAAATCCTCCTGTAAATGAGGAGAGACTTACCTGTTGAAGTAAGGTCAGAGTGCAAGTAGCAGAAGAGGTTCTGAGTACAGGTAGACCAGACTAGGTAGAACTAGTTGAGCTGTGAACTGTGACTGCTTTCCTACTTTGAAAGGTTGTTTCAGAATACCAACCTACATTTAGACCAGTTTGGACTCTGCTTTATAAAAGGATATTTTCATTAAGAATGTGCTGTTTGTGTTTTTAAATTATGACTTATTGACAAAGGTTATAGCAGAATACCAGCCTAGATTTTTGTTCAGCTTCATTAAAGTTCATATTGCTGTAAGGGATTTTTTGTTTGTTTCAGTGTGTTAGGGACCATTTCATATTTTCCAGTACTAAGAGAATTTACTTGTGTTTAATTTCTCAGTTTAACTCTTCTGAAGCTTTTGCATTTGGACCCTGAGAAGACAGTCTGTGAACTGTCAGAGGTACTATGTTCTGTGCCCTCTTCACCTATCCACAGGAATGCCTGTGATAGATTACTTCATGTGCAAGCTGGTCTCCTGGTTACAACAGACGTGTTAGATGCTGTGGCAGTCAGCCAAAGGCTGGTCTAGCTGTGACCTTAAAAGTCCTTAACAGACAGGTTTCTGTGCAAGGCTTTTTTTTTTTCCTCTCACTTGTAACAATTGTTCTGTAATGGTTCATGCTTTTATTTTTCTTAGTTCTTCTAGGAAAGAATCAGATGGACTGTAGATTCTTGTGGATAACAGGTAGTCGTTCTCCTTTCAACCTAAATATTTTGTTCATATCTCATTCAACACTTTATTTAGAGGTTAAATTTTGTCCATCAGTGATATGTGTACTTATCAAAGCTGCATAGGCTTTGGGGAAAAGCTATGATGCATATTAGAAATATACAATGTTAGTTTTATTGTAGGACTGTACCACTCAAATTGTCACCCCTTACATCTGTGGCCATAATTAAACATGCAAAAGGCCAAACTGTAAACAGACAGTGCTATATCTGTGCTGGGGATTTGCCAGTGGCACAAATGGGGAAGACAACAGCATGTAATAGCCTTTTGGACTTGAAAGCAGTATGCCTTGGTCTGATCTGCCAACTCAGATGCTTGTTTGGGAGACCAGTCATTGGAGTTTCAGTCACTTGAGCGGATATTTCGTCTTTTCACCAGACGTGCAGAATGCTCTTTTTCAGTGCCTTGTAGTGAATCTCCACTGACAGTTGAAGAACTTCATGGACATGGAATGTCTTTGCTACAAAATGCCTGGAAGAGCTGGTATCATTAGAGTGAATGATCAGTTTGTAAGCACTAGAAGTAGTGGAACAGTATCTTTATCCTTAATTTTAAAGGTGAAGTCCTTTCATAATCTGTACACTTGAGAATTTCAACAATTCTAAACTGAGTCAGGAACATTGTTTTTCATCTGTTCTAGTCACCTTTTAGTCATCAGATTCTGCTTGCAGACATGCTTTACTCTTACGCGTGTCATCTGCATAATGACACCATGACTTTGTCCTTGATGTCTTTTCTAAGGTAACTGCTTTTTCTTTTGATTTCTCTACAGTTTCGGGTTGGTTCTTTCCTGTTGGTATTCTTCTTCTTCCAAAGTCAGCAGACACTTCTCTTTCATTTTTAAAATGTAAATATTAAAAGATGTAGTCAGAATTTCTATGTAGCCACAAGAATTCTCTTTTCCTGGTGACTGGTTGTCAGTCAGATTTTTTTCTGTCTGTATTTTCAGTTTCTAACTTCTTGCACACTTTCACACATCCCAACTTTTTTTGTTTCATTTGCTTTCTTCTCTGTCTGCTCCTTTCCACTTTATGGTACTTCCTGAAACTTTTGGAGAAAAGAAATGCAATAAATCTGTCCCTTGCATTGCACAGAGTTTGAGCAAAGCTTCAAGGTTCCTGCTGGAGGTTCTCAGTCCTCCCAAAGCCCACCTGGCATTCCTTCAGTTCTTCTTAAGATATAGCTTAAGAGTTGTATTTAAAATGCTGTTCCAAGAGGCACCTCAGCAATTTCTTTCAGGTCCTGGATGCTGTGTCCTCTCAGATGTAATTTAGCATGAGCTCACCACGCAGAGCTCTGTTCAGCCCCATCCATTGTGCCACTGGCTGACACCGATTTACGCTTTTCAGCAATAGACAAGAAAAGTGAAATCGGTTCCTTGCTGCCAGCCAAGGGCTTCCACAAGCCATTTCTATAAAGGAAAATCTTCTTAATGAGGATTGATTCCTTCCTGTTCCTCCGGGTGCTTTCCTGCTTTCATGCGCAGTAACTCACTATCTGGAAGGTAGGTCAACAGTCTTCCATTTTTGAGATCAAGGCTTAGAATGAATTTGCAGCTCAGGATTGTAGCTCATTCGCTCTCACAATATTATCATTACTTTGTTATGGTTTTTATGTGGATTGGCAGCAGCTTTTGCAGGCTGAGCTTCATAGAAAGCTAACTTAAAATGCACAGAATGAAAAAAATGCCTCCCTTATAAGGCTCCTGCTGAGCTGATAACAGTCTACAGGAAGACATCTATTTAAACAGACAGAAACATGCCTTAGGATGCTTAGATCCTATTTTCAGCTTTATTAAGCTATTTTCAGCTTTATTAAGAATGCTGTGTTTAATTTTTGCAGCATTTCCAGCCCCATTAATTTAGTTTACACTGCATTTGGATCAATTAGTGCACTCGGTGATAATGCACTATTTGCCTCTGCCTATTTAAAACAAGAGAAACAACAGGATGGGTTTTCAGTGTATTAAGGAATCTGGAGTTCCTCCAAAGACTCTGAGTATTCCAAATAATGAATCTCAGAGGCTGACCAAGTGGAAACAAAAACTCTACGTTGGGTAACTGTCAAGTGGATCTGTTTTCTCACTCCAGTGACTTCTTAAACCAATTCTTCCAGAGACATCTTGGCTTCGGGTTTTTTCTTACCCAGTACTCCTATTCTCATTTAGACTTTACTTAACACAAGTTAGGTATAATAGAGGTAGAGCCACAGAATATTCAGCCAAGAAGATTAAAGAGAAAAAATACAAAAAGGCTTCCTGATGTGCTGGCATTGATGTTATAAACCATTTGAGTTCTCACTCATCTTTTCTTTCATCAGGAAGCTTATTTACATTTTACTCTTGGAGATTAAAGCACCCAGGGATTAGGATAGTAAAGGAGACCAAACCTCTCCAAACCTGAGCTGCGTGATCTCACTCAGCACATCATCAAAGTGCTCATGTGTTAGATTTCCACTTCGTTGGGTCTCTGTAACTTCCTGGATGTCATAAAGAGGTCGTAGTTGTTCTAAATTTCCATGTTTCATTTTTGTTTTAAAGAAATGCTTGCTGTAAAAAGCAAATGAATAGAAAAATATGTGAATTTTATTATAACCCTTTTCAAATACAGTAGAGTTATTTAGCATTTTTAGAAGACTATTGTTATTGTTTAGTATTGTTCTAGTGCTATTGTTACAGTATAGGGTATATTAGTATTGTTTCAGGTTCTAATACCAGCTGTTCCTGCCTTCTGCTCGAGACTATTGGCAGTACAGAATTGTAGTTATTAATGTAAAGCAATGTGTGCTGCAGTTTTATCTGGGACATACACACTACTGAAGTACCAGGGTGTGTGTGCAGCATGTGCAGCATGTGAATTTTATCTGCCAGAGAATATGAAGATGATTCAACTTGGAGAAACTGCCTCTATTTATCTTTGCTGCAAAACGATTCTGGAGGTGGCTGTATTGTGTTATTGCACTGCTTTTTCATGAGTAAATAATATCACATTTTGCCTGGATGTTTGGAGTGTTTTTATTGTTCCCTCGGGATACCTTGTTCATTTGTCTTGCTTCTGGTCTGTCACAGTATTTTTAGTTTGATGTAGATTGCTTACAAGTTTGCACATGGTGAGTCTTGTAATGTCATTGCTTCACCAAACTTCATATGCAGCTCTGAGAAACATTCCCATTTCAGTGAAGTACCTCCTCAGTGGCATGATACAGATAAAGGTAGATATATGTCACTGTAAAAGTTGTATTGTGATTTGTTGATTTATTCAACAATAACAAAATACAAAGCAATAGGTGAATGACCAGACTGAATTCGCTGAAGTATGTCATCAATTCTTCTTTAAGTACTTGAAGAACTTCTTTAAGAACTTTAACTTCAGCTTCGTAATGTCTTAAGTGTGTTTTTAAATGCCCTGATACCAGTCAATTAAGTAAACGTGGTTTTGGATCCTGAACAAGCAGAGTTCTTTAATGCAAATAGCAAAATCCCAGCGTTATTTGTATCTGATACTCCAGTGTGAGAAAAGCACTGTCTTTATCTCACCCTATAGCTTCTGATGTCCTGCTGACCCCTTAGAGCTTGAGAATTACTGTGCTGGCTGATATGTCATATAGACCACAACTGGAAAGGTTTATTTTGGATGGATATAATAGTCTGTGGTCGTAAGCTGTAGCGGTCTAAGAAATCTTGCCCTGTTGCTGAAAGTGACTGTTCTGAGGATAAATAGATGACTTCAGACCCTATGTTACCTTTCAGAAGAGAGAAACCACAAACCCTCCAGGCACTCTGGTACAGGAGATGTCACTCTGTACAGGTTTGCCCATTACTTTCCTTAAGCCTGCTTGACTGCCTCCATGATAACCAGATTTCTGGCTTCATAATGACATGTCAGTTACTGCAATCTTGGCATGGCAGCTGCAGTGCACACAAAAATGATGCTCGTTGTAACTAGAAGGTTGCTTTCTGCCCGGTGTATAGTTTTATGTCAAGTTCTCTGTTTATATAACAAGAAGACGCCATCATTCTGATACTATCCAGCAGCAGTAGTATTTGTTCGCTATTAATGAGTGATTATGTACACGTAAGAGATTTATTTCCTTTTGCTATGCAGTATTATTCTTTGTCTAGAACACACCTAGTAATTTTACTGAGAGATTTTTGGGGAAGAAAGAGACAACAGCAACAATGCCCAGTTGTGTGTACCAAGTTTGAGAGAGCTTCTTTTCTTCACAATTTGACTTGGTCTGTCAGTATATATGAGAGATGGCTATGGGATTGCTGCTTAGTGAAACCATACTGTTCTTTTTTCTTTTTAAATGTCAAACCTTATTTGACTCTAACAGTATCTTTAAACAGAAATGACTTCTGTACTTAGCCAATTGTGTGAGAACATTCCAAGTTTAACATTTCAGAACTTCTACTTTTACTGGAACAGAGATGAAGGAATTTCAAAGGTTCCTCTACTCTGCTGCAGTTGGTATTAATGAAGCAACAGAATGTTTAAGGACTTGTGGTGCTGCTGCTTTGATTTTATTTTCTGCCTGGTATTATTAGGTGTGTTTTCAGCACATGCATAGTTGGAAGCATGAATATCTTCAAGATAAACAAAACCGTTGTGTCTGATATATGTCTCCATGCTATACCTCTATATGCTATATATCATTCTTGGCTCAGGTAATATGCTTTGGTGGTAAGTGAACTGTCACTTAGAATTATGCTTAAGATATGCTGATTTCCAGTGAGATAACATAAGGACTAGGTACTACATGAAAAATATACTATAGTGTACTATGCTTATGATGGTGTTATGAACCATGGTGTAGCACTGCTTTATTTCTCATACCTGATGAGTGATGTAATTAAAATGGATGCAAATAGCAACATATTGTGTCATTGCATTGCAAAGTATATTCTCCTTTAACATCATTTACACCAGATAGATAAAGTAAACATGACCTGAAGTATTTTCCTTTCTAGTCCACATCCTGATTACTCACAGTGTTGAAATATTTGAAGGTGCCTTTTCACCAGTGCATCAGTCTAATAACTTACTTTTAGTCTTCACATTTCTCCTCTGTAGCTGTCTGCTGATGCTCGAATCCCGGTATTTAAATTCTCATGGGAGTCACTCCTACTGTCTGTGACTTGTTTTAAAGAACACATGCTTTGTGGAGCTCATTGGCTTGTTCTTTTAAGATTATACTTGTAGAGTCAAAGAATATGTTTTTGGCAGTCATTTTTAGAACAAAGATTTTGGTGAAACCTGTCCAAGCTCCAGTATATGCTTCACTGGAGGACTTGGGGCAAGGGGGCTAAGATTGGTTGTGTATTCTAAAGTCAGGAGCTCATCGTCTGCCGGAGCTGCTGTTACGAGATTGCAGACACCCTTGGTATGAGGGATATTGAGACCAGAAACATGCAGGTAGGTAGAGAGCAACTGTTGTCAGAACTGCCCACTCTCCTGTACAGGAGCCAGTCCCAGCAGGCAGCTGGGAAAGCCAGCAGTGAAATGACTCTCACCTTTTTTCGTGTTACAACTGAGGGAGGAATTTACACATATCAGGCCATAGAACTGTGCCTTTGTCTCCTTCCAGATCATTTTTTAAGCCTCACTGGTGATAAGGCAGAGAGTGTGCAATGTACAACTGCTGTGTGGCTATAGTGGATTCCCAAAGCTACTCATCAAAAAGAACTGTGAAACCTACATCTGTGGTTTTCCCAGAATTTGGTCAGGGAATATTGCAATGAAATGATGTTCTCTGTTCTGACATTTTCAGACATAGAGCAACAGTTACTATTTTTGTCAGGACGTGATGAATGGGATGTTTAACGCAGGTTGGGAAAGTGCTTGACCTCTCCCCAGCCACAGGCTGAATTTCATTTAGTGGAAGTCTTTTTAAAACTAAAATTCAGTCAGTTTTTTAGTAATTTCTTATCTACAAACACTCTTGTCATTCTTATGCACTTTAGGATGCACAGTTGGGATACTTTCTGTCCAGAACCACCTAGTGTATGTAAGAATATATATGGTGTGCACATGATCAATCCTGCTAAGAGTAGGCAAAACAATTTGTTATTATTCAGGGGAGCATGTAATGAGCAGGTAGAAGTGTGTGCTACAACAACAGAAATAAATGCTGTAGCTTTGTTAGTTCCCCACGCAGCATTTAATGGTTATGAAGCAGTTAAGTCATGATATCAGGGAACTGAAACATCTGTTAAGAGAAATGCATTTTATGCACCATAAAATGAAATGTTGTGTTGCCAAGCAATATAGCGAGTATTCCTGTAGTCAGCTTTTGCAAACTAAACATTGCAACGTGATACCCGAAGAAGGTGGTACTGGAAATGTGTTTTGAAAACATATTCCATGAGGAACACGCACTGTACTTGATGGCAGGATTACAGCTACCAATTATGGTGCTTTATTTTTTCCATGTTAAGAATATACTGCATACTGTTAGCAGACTGAAGCATGAGAAGGATATTTCACATTTATGTTGAACCTTGTCATTCTAAATGAATACCAAGTACTAAAAAAGTCTGTGCAGCATATGCTCTGTGGTGTACCGAAGCACTATTTGCAGGCTGGAGGCAAACAAACACTGTCTGGAATGTTTTGCATGTTTCAAGGAAGAAAATTTTGGCCAGACACACCAAGCTTTCAGCACTGCCCTGTTGAAAGGTCCCAGCACCTTTAGGCCATGCTCAGGCCAGTTGTAAGGATTCTTCACTTGAATTTCATCACTTGAAGCACATGACACTGTGATGGAATCTTCATCACTTGAAGGACATGACACTGTGATGGAGCCCATACAGCAAAACACAGTGTGTACTGACGCAGAATTATTAAAGTGAGATTTGTGATCGAGGTGGCATTGCTCTGCCAGAAGCAACCCAGGATCTATAGCTCATCTTCCTTTCCCTTTCCCGTTCCCCAGTGTTACTAGCCAGTGAGTTTTCCTTAAGAAAAATAGCAGAAAGAGGGAGCAGATGGCAGAAACTTCACTCAATGTTGTGCATCCTGTCTATAGATATTAGCTAAGCTGTGTGATAACGTGTGTGTATGAGGTTCCAAGTCAGCATTATGGTCCTATAAATTGTAAGAAGGATGTGCTCCTTAGAGTCTTGTAGCTTACGAATTTAGGGGGTAAACTCTTAGTCACTGTGTAAATTGATATAGATTTACTAATTGACACTAGCAGAGAGCGTGGCCCCTTGGGCTTCTGAGATGCTGTTGGCTCTGTCAGAGATTATACACACAAAGATTGTATTTGCATTTGCTGCTCTCCCTGTTAAATGGGTTTTTCATGAAGCTCTAGTGCTGTAGTTAACTCTGTTGTGCAGAAGTGCCTGGTAGGTTCAGGTTCTCACTGTGGCTGCTTCGCTGGGGGGTTGTAAGGCTTAATTGTTTCTAATGTCTAACAGCTCGAGATGAAAGGATTTATATAAAAGGAATGTATTATGGTGATTATAAGGCTGATGGTGATGCACATCGCACCTGCTGTCACACCAGCTTGAGCAAAAGCAATCTCTGCTTTTAGACTGGAATTCCTGTGTGCCGCTGAGAGGGAACAGTATCACTTTACAGTGCTGCTTTTTTCCCTGTTCAACAATCCAGTGGCTCTCCCAGATAAGTCAAAATATTCAAGTTTTTTCTCTTCTGGGTGAGCCTTGCACTTCAGGATGAAACTGATTTGGTGAGATTATTGTAGGTAAATCCAGATGTTGGGATGAACATGTCTTTTGCCACTGGGAAAATAAAAATAATTGTTAGCAATGTATCTTTTTTTTTTTGAGAAAACTCTGATTTTTGTGGTAATACTTTAGCTACTAAAAAGCTTTCTGATTTAGAATGCAGATGAGAACTGAGATTAATTGTGTCCTATTAATAGCCATTTGTGTTCTCTTTTAATCCAACAAATGCAAAGGTCAGGCAAAGTGTGGAAGAGTGCAAAACTTATCTAGACCTAAGAGAATCTCTCTTCCCCTACCTCTCAACCCCTATTCATTGTTATTCTTTCTTTCTTTATTTCTTTCTTTCTCTTATATAAGTTGATCTGAACGAGATAGGATGCTCTGGGTCATTGCTGATGGGATACAGGGCTTTTCATCTCTAGATTGCCTTCTTGGCAATGTCTTTAGTGAATTCAAACCTTTATCTGTTAGAGACTGCAAGGTCAGCTGGATTCTGTAAATTGAGATAAACTCTTAATTCTGTTCCTTAATGGGGAAAAGTCTATATCTAACGTGGCATCTTTCTTGATAAAGGTGAAGGCAGGATGGGTATTGTGGGTGAGCTCTGAAAGCTTCAGTGCTGAAAAGTGCTTCCTGTTGTGCAGTCAGAGGACTCGGATCTCTGGAGCTGACAATTCCCACCCTTCTGGTGTTGGTCAATAGAATTCAATCCTGCTTTGAAAAAGGCAATTTATTTTGGGTGGGGTCTTGACAGAATAAGTGAAATGTAAAAGATGGTGCAAAAACCCATTGAAAATTATTTCAGAAATCCCACTGTAGCTGTTACTTGCAGCATACCAGAAGAATAATACTAAGACAGTAGAGAGACCACCTAAATTTAACTGTCGTTGTTTAAAGATGCACAGTTTAAGGTCTCCTAATGCCTTTGTAAGTTGTGTTTGTAATTCCTGATCCAGACCAGAAAATCCTATTGCTATTATATTTCATAGAATCATCACAGATTGGTTTGGGTTGGAATGGACCTTAAAGCTCATCCAGTCCCAAGCCTCTGACACGGGCAGGGACACCTTCCACCAGACCAGGTTGCTCCAAGCCCCATCCAACCTGGCCTTGAGCACTGCCAGGGATGGGGCA
>JANHGB010044020.1:0-31548 GCA_026283785.1 Coracopsis vasa
TTCAGCGAGGACGGTGCCGGCCGACTCGTGGCCAGTCCCGCCAGCGCGGTCAAGCTGCGCGGCGGCGGGGGGCTCCTCTCCGCCCTGCCCGCCTCCTGCCCGGCGCTCGGAGAGCTCTGCCGCCCCGTCGGGACTGCCCTGGGACCCCACGGCCCATCCCGGGGCTCCTCGGCGCGGGGCGGCTCTGCCCCGGTGCTGTGCAGGGAGGGAGGTGCGAGGGGCAGGGGCGCGCCCTGGGTCGGGGATGCGGGAGAGCGATGGGATCGAGGGATGCGCTGGGGGTGAGGGATGTGGAGGGGCTGATGGCTGTGCTGGGATCAGGGGGTGCGCAGGGCTGAGGGATGCTCCCGTGGACAAGGAATGTGTGGGGGGCACGGACGTGCTGTATCGAGGGCTGCGCAGGGACAGAGGGATGCTCCGGAGGTACTGCCCGTCTGAGTGCGAGGGGAAGAGCCGGGCCCTGGCTCCTTCCTCCCTCTGCCCGGCCTGGGGGTGCCCGTTTCAGGGCCGCAGCTTAGAGCCGACCCGCAGCCAGGCTGGGACTTAGCCTCCCTGCTGGGATCCCTTTGATTGCCTTTCCCAGAGGCTCAGCGGATGGGCAACCCTCGGTAGGGGCAGGTAAGCTCCTTGGAGAAGGCAAGATGGACAGTCAGGTCTATGTGATGTGGGAAGCTGCAGTGGCTGCCAGGGAGGGGGAAACTGAGGCAGAAGGAGGAGAGCTGCTTGTTAACCAGGGCAACATAGGCAGGGCTGGGCTGCTTGGCTGCCTTTGCTCTGTCCCCTGGGGCCACCCGGCCCAGCCGCAGTCACCTCTGGTCCTAAGGCAATCTGTGATTAACTTGCAAGGAAATGAATAGTATTAAAAGAGAAAAACACAGAATTAATGATTCCGGCAGATATGACGTTCAGGTTCCTGTTCACCCTTCTGTGGCTGCCCCATCTCGTTTGTTTGTATTAATTACAGTTTGGTAATAGCTAGAAGCTGCCGTACAAAGCCATTGCTGCAGGGGTCCGCTGAGGAGGATCTCAGTGGAGGAGAAGAGCGTGGTACCCCCAGGGCAAGTGAGGGGCTCAGGGCTGCGCTGGCTTCTCCTCGGCAGAAAGCCAGAGGAGGATTTCCAGAGCTCCGTGCTGAATTTGCTGTGGGGAGGCAGCATGACCGAGGGCTGGCTGTGTGAAGCCGAGCCTGGGGCACCTTGTCCAGAGCAGGGGAGAAGACAAGCGGCTGTAGGCAGCAAGCATTCAGCTGTGAGGCAGCGTGCAGGAGCGCTCATCCCCACTCATCAGCTCTCCTAGCACCAGGAGCTGGGAGAAGTCTCCTCTCATTACCATTGCCATTATGGGGCTGCGGTGCTGGGAGGTACAGGGCAGGATGTGGAGCCGTGGGGCGTGGAGCCAGCGCTCACTGTGTGACAGTTTCTCATCCAGAGGCTGTCCGAGCTAAGTGGACCTGACACTGCAGGAGGAGAGGAGCCAGCCGCATCCTCTCTGCCCTCTGGGGAAACTGAGGCACTCGCACGACATTCCTGCATCCGTGCCTGCATCCTCCAAGGGGATGGATGGAGTGGCCATGGGGCTGGTTCTGCAGGTGGCCACGAGCACGGGCTCTCAAGATAACCATCCACAAGCCTTGGCTGCAGTCAGCAGGGCACTGGGGCCCTGCTAACGAGGCCCATGGGGAGGCCGGTGGAGCCAATGCGTCAGCGTGGCTCCCTGACGGGCAGCCCTCCTGCCCGCCCTGCAGCTCTGCAGGCAGCCAGCGCAGCGAGGAGTGAGGCCGTGCTGGAAATAAGCTCAGAGAAAATGCAGGCAGCGAGCATCCATCCCATCGGGAAGGAGAAGGCAGTGCTGATTTGTTGCCAGCAGGGTCAGGGGGATGGAACAGGAGCTGTAAAAGCAGAGCCTGGCTGTGCCCAGGGGACCCCCAGGCACCGTGCCGCATCCAGGACAGGGGATTTTTGGGAGTGACAAGCACAGGTTTCTCCCCATGTTCTTTAAATCAGAGTGTGAGGTTGTTTTTCTGTAGAGAGCAAAGATTCCAGCCAGCAGGAACAGGCTCCCAGAGGCTGGCATCCAGTGCCGGGCTGCAAGAAGCACAGTACGACCAGGCTGTGGGCAGCAGCCGAGTGTAGTGCCCAGGGCTGGGACTGGCATTGCCCTGCTCCGAAGCTGTCTCCATCACAGTGCCAGGCTCTGCTCTTAGGAGAGGTGCAGGCAGCAGAGGTGGGGTTGCTAAGGCAGGGGGGAAGTGCGATACCTTTATTCCCTTTCCCTCTGCTGTCTCTGAGCCCTTGTCAAGCTGTTCCCATGGGGCTGGACTCTTGACCTGCTGCGAATCTGCCTGGATCCAGAACCTGGAGGAGGGCTGTGCCAGCCCACACAGCCTGGATCCAGACCCCTCTCTGCTGCTCAGCCCCTGCATTGTCACGTGTATATATTTAATCCTGCCTGATAAACCCTGTAGTGCATTCGCAGACAGCATGATTCCGAAGGGCTGTGTGATTCAACCTCTTGAAAACAGGGTTGGTTTTTTCCTGGAGAAAGGTTGAGAGGTGCTTGGGCTCGATTTTGGGGTGAACATTTGCCTGTAAGATCAGTTTTGCGCTGTCTGTGTTGGGAGTGGGTTGGAGGGAAGGCAGTGAGTGAAGGAACGCGCTTTGCTCTTCACCCCAGAGGCAGGAGATCCTGCAGCACCAGAAGGGGCAGAAGCTTCAGGTGGGCACAGATTTGTGGTGGGCTTTAAGCAACTTGCCCCAGCTCCCCTCCAGCGGGCTCAGAGGGATTGAGGGGCGCTGGGGCACAGGTTGATAGCAGCTTAGGGGCAGGTTTGGGGGTGTCACTTGTTCAGCATCTCACCCACCAAAGACGGGATAATGGCTCTGAGATTCATCGGGGCAGAGGCAGCTGCTCTCTGACACTGCTTATTTTAATCAGAGAGCACCACACAACAGGCACCTCCGTTCCCCATCTAATTCCCTCCTGGCTTCTGTCCCCTCTCCCCAGGCTCTCGGCCAACCCACCCAGCTCTGGACTGGGATATTTTTCAGGAGCCAAGGTGTGAAACGGGGTCGCTGAGCGCAGAGGGCTCTGCAGCCAGTGTGCTAGCGCTGCTCTGCGCTTCTGCTCTCTACCGGTTGCTTAAATGCTTAATGAGCACTGGAGAGCAAAGTGTTCCTTGGGAAAGATTCAAGGTCTCTATGCCTTCAGTTTAGGGATACGCCAGTTCCCCTTCCCATGTTTTAATCCTCTGAGCAGCGGAAGGAGTGAAAACAGGCATAGTCTCTTTGCTGTGTCTAAGGAAAGCAGCAAAACAAATAGGATCCTCCCTGTGTTCAAGGAGAGGACAGCCCTGGGGTGGACACAGTGACAGTCTCCCCCAAAACAAACACTGTGAGGCCTTTAATCAGGTGTGAAATTAATGCCATGAACAGCACATTCTCAATGGTGCACTGCTGCCAGCCTGCAGCCTTCCCTGGTCACCCAGTGTGTGCTCAGGCTGGGTGCTTCATTCTCTTCTAATGGCACATTCATCTGGTTCCCCAGTGTTGTGTTGGTGCCTGTCTTCCCCTGGAGAAGCTGTATAATGTGCTCTGGGTGCTTTCCTTCCCTAGCAGGAGCAGAAATCATCTCAGGGTGATAAATGCATGGCTAAGGGGTGAATAAGTGCGGTGGTGCTCTGGTTGGGAGACTTGGTTTGGCTGGCACCAGAGCATGGGCAAAGAGCCCTACTCCCCCTACATCTCAGCAGAGCAAGGCGTTTTGGTGTAGTCACCAGTGGGACCAGGCAGGACATCCCCTCAGTGGCCCAGGATGGTCATGGGGACTTTTGAGGCTGCTCCTAGGGTAAGGTGGCACCATGGCATGGAAGGAGGGGATGGGATGGTGGTGATGCTGGGGAGCCCAGTGCGTACTTGGTGCTTATGCGGCGGTGCTGGCAGGGACTCAGTGCCTCAGTGAGCCAGGCTGGGTGACCTGGAGGAGACTGCAAGGTGAACCGAGACGTTGGTCCCCACTCCAGCTAATGTCACTCTATGATATTGTGGCGCTTTTCCAGGCTAAAAATACCCCTGCCATTGGTGCGGCACGGGCGGGCAATGAATGCAGCCGCTGTGGAGGGATGCTCTGTGCTGCGGGACTGGCCAAGGGCAGCCCACAGGTGGGGCTGGGGTGGCCCTGCCAGTGGCCATGGGGCTGGCCATGAGATTGGCCCTTCCTGCACCTGAAACAGCCAGGCACTGAGGTTATCTCTTCCCTCCTCCTGCTCCGAGGTGACTGAGCACCACTCTCCAAGGCTGTGACATGCAGTCAGTCAGAAGTCTCCAAAATACCATGTGAGGAGCTCAGTGACCACTCTGAGCTGGTTTTCAGCCCAGCACTGGGGCCTTTGCTGATCCCAAAGGGTCACACAGCTTCTATGGGTGCTCCTCAGGGTGTATATGGCTCGTCTGGGGACCAGCCTGGGGGCAAGATGCTGCAGCAGGGCCCTAACAAGGGGCAGCAAGGTCAGAGGAGCTCAGCCCCTTGCTGTGGCTGTGGGGTGCTGCATGTGCTAAGGGATGTGCTCCCAGCCCTTTTGTACAGCTGGGGATAAGGCATCATCAAATCGAGGGACCTCACCTTGTCCCTGTGTGTGTGAGCTGCTGGAGAGCTGAGTGTGGGGCACATGAGGGGACAGGGTTGGCAACCCTCTCCCAGGGTTGCAGGCAGTCCCAGCATGGTGGATCCAGCTGGGCCAGCCCCATCCACCTTCACCAACCTCCTTGCCATGTGGGGCAGCTCAGCTCTGTCCTCTCTGCTGTCAGGAATGGATCACTCAGAGCCAGGCAATGAGAAATGCAGGATCTAATCCTGTGCCCACGTCTACATCCATGACAGGACTTTTCCCCTATTGAGCTGGTTGTCACCTGCACAAAGGCTGCCTGAGCCCTGCACAGCATCCTGGAGCCATTGGGCATCCTTGGTGCAGGTTGGGGGGTGATTCAGATGTTGCTCTCCTGAAAGCTATCTAAGGAAGTGTCCAACACTTCAGAATCAATCTCTCATCTAACAGGCTGTAGACCGTGTACCTCCTGCTCCTCTGCTTGGGTAACCTACAAGGATCCTATCTGCAGATAGAGCAAGTGTGGAGGGAGCCGCAGACAGAGGGAAGGCTGGAGCAATGCTGCCGGCTGGTCCCATGACCTTGGCAAGACCTTCTCTCTTGAAGGGAGAGATTTAATCTAGATAAGTGTCAGGTGAGACTCTGGGGCCAACAGCAAAGATTGTACAACCCTCAGTGGGTGCTTTGCTCTCCCAGCGTGACGTCTTTGTGTCCCTCCTCTTTTCCTATGGGTCACCCCTTTGCTGCTTGCCTTGTCCCAAGACTGCACCGCAGTGTGGGCTTGTTCCCTCCTGAGGCTGGGGGAGCAGGAGTGGAATTAGAGGAAGGAGGCTTGGACTGGAGCAGAGCTCTTTCTTGACTGAGGATGCTCCTATGTTTGCTCCCAATGTCCCTTCTTGGTGAGGATGGCAATTGGATGAGGTTGGGATCTGCTATGGGCTGCAGTGAGCAGTCCTGGTGGGACAGAACTAGCCTGACTCCTGCTCCGGCTGCCTCCAGCATTTCCAGTTACTCTGGGGAAAATCTGTTGGATTTTGACACTGCAAGACCCCTCTGCCTCCCCTAGCCCCCTCCCCTCCATGGTTCTCTCCTGGGAAGGAGAGGAGCTGCTGTGCAGAACTGATGCCATGGCCAGTGCCCAGCTGAGGGGTGTTGTATCAGCAGAGGCAGGTGGAGGAGAGAGGACAGGGCCAGCATGGTCCCCCAGTCTCCTCCATACTTTGGGGTACCCATGTGCTCTGTGCATCCTTGGCCACAGTTGCCATGGAGATGCACATCCCTGCTGCAGCAGGAGAGCTGGCGGGGTTTGATGAGCTCTGTTTGCTGTTCTCGCCTTCCTGGCTCTCCTGCCCTCAGCTCCAGCCGACTCCAAGCGCGACAGTGGAAGAGTGGAAGGAGATCACCAGGAGCAAAACATGCAGCAGTGTTGTGTGCCATTAGCTGCAGCTGCCCGCCTCAGCCTAATTGGATGGGGCTATTTTTCTTCCCACTAGAGACCCCCAGGAGGGACAAGTTTGGAAGCGTTACACATCTGCAGCATTAGGCAGCGAGCAGGGGGGAGATGGGATAAGAATCCAGTCCCTCTGATGAATTCCCCCCTCCACTGCTTCCCCCTGGCACAGCCACTGTGGTGGGGATGAAGGATTTGTTTAATTAGATGGCACATCCTCCCACTGCTCCACTGATAAAAACAGCAGCAGCTCAGGCTGCTTCCAGCGGGAATCTTGGCGATGGGAGTTTGGGTGTGGGGCTGCCATAGTCCCCATGGAGCTAATGGGTGTCACTGTGCTGGTGACGCTGTGGCGGGGGGTGACAGTGTGCTGGGTGCCACCCTGGTGGTGGTGGTGATGTGGTTGCAGAGGATGGTGCTATGAGGAGCCTTGTGTGACCCCAGGTTTGCTCCCCAGCTCTGTCCTCTGCCTCTCACGCTGTTATGGGCTCTGGGTGGCTGTTGTGGGGTCCCTGCTGCAAGTGGCATCCTGGTGAAGGCATCTCATCTGTCCCCACGTCATCACCTCACCATCCCCAGGGCACGAGGCTGTGTCCCTGTGCAGCTGCTGGCACAGCAGCATCACCTCAGTGAATGTCACAACTGGAGCAGCAAATGAGCCCCCTGTGCCCAGAGCCACCCTGGGAGAGGAGCCTGTGTGGTGTCTGTGGGCTCTTTCTGCTGGGTTCAGCTGCAGCAGGGACACAGGAGGGATGTGTGGTCCCTGGGAGCAGCATCACCCCGGGCACATGTGGGCAAGCTGGGACTGGCATGGGGATGGGCAGGAGCAGGAGCATCTTCCTGTGCTGTGGAGGGAAATACAGGGAAAAGCTTCCTCTGTGAGTACAAATCCAAGACAAAACATCATGGGCACAATCTCTGCTGTGCAGGGCCTGCCCTGGCTGAGCCAGGAACTGCCTCAGCATCACTCTCCCTCCTGTGGCCTCAGCGAAAGCATGGGGACGAGTTAGCATCAATGTGGCTGTTTGGAGGAACATAATCTGAGCTTCCAAATTACTGTAAGAAATAACTGGGGGTGCCCCAGGGCTGAGCCTGGCCCTGGTGCTGCAGCATCCTCCTTTTAGAGCCTTTTAGAGCCTGCTCCTTCTGTGGGGGCAAACAGAAGCAGAGCAATCCTGAGCTGTACTTGCCCTTCTCAGACAGCAGCAGCTCCAAGGAGGCAGAACAACATTTGTCTTTCCCTTCCAGGATTTTCTGAAAGGTAAATGAGAGCAGTTCAAGAATATGACCCCACGAGTGGCAGAGCGAGAGAGTAATGAACAGCCCGGAGAACATCAGTGTGAGGCATCTGTTCACCCTTCTCTAGGAAGGAAACCAAGGAGAAAGGCAGTGGACGTGAAAGGCAAATCTGCTGGAAAATCAGCATCTCCCCAAGGCTGTCATCGATGTGGGGGACTCACTGCACGGAGTGAGAGTTTGGGGGCAGCAGTGGGGCTCCTGCATGCATTGCTTCTGGGGTGCCAAACACCCTCCTCTGCTGCCCAGGTTCATGGTTCCTCCTCATGGCTGCTCAGTGCAGGGGCTGGATGGGAAGAACCTTCCAAATTGTAAAACTTGGAAATACTAGAAATACTGCTTCATCATGGGAAAACATGAGCCAGACACAGCAAAAGGGCTCATCTTCTCTAAAGGGCGACTAGGTGGGAAGGTGAGCTCAGCTCGGGTGCAATCTCAGCTGCTGCAGTGGTCCCAGATGAAGGCAGGAGCTGGGCACTGGTACCGGTAAGGAAGGCTCTGCCTTGGGTTACCTGGCAGGGCTCTGTCTGCAGCTCTGCTTGCTCTGGGGTCCCTGCGAGCCTTGGAGCATCCCTGAGGGACTCAGGGCACGGAGTCCTCTTGCTGCCAAGACTGGTGCCCACTGCCCAGCCTTCCGCTGAGCCTGGTGAGGGTTTTATCCCGCTCCTCTCATGAACATCCCTGCCCTTCCTCTGCCATCCTGTGACCCTGGTCTGTCTGTCTGTCCTTCCGTGTCCACCCCCCCGCCCCCCCACCCCCTGCCTGGTTCCGTTGTTTTAATTAAATTACCGCATTTCTCCGCCTTGCCCCAACCCGGGAATGCAAACAGGACAGCGAGTGCAGCCAGGCCTGGGCAGCGGTGCCCGTCCTTGGCAGCCCTGCGAGGAGGCAGCTGGACAGATGCTGCCGGGACCACCACGACCTTCCTGCGGTCACCGTGTCCTCTCCGTTTGGATGGGACTGCCTGGGAAATCAGGACATTTCACATGGCAGGAACATCCCTGGAATGCTGCCTGGCTCACCCTGGACACAGGACACATCCTGGGCTCCCCATCTGGGGTGGTTTTGCCCCCGTGATGGGTGAGCAGAGACAGCGAGGCAGTGGAGAAGGACAGTTAAAATCAGCAGCAGATAACAAGAAATTCAGCATGGCCAGGGAAGCGGCTGCCTAAAAATAGCAGCAAGGTTCTCAGCTGTGACAGGATACACAGGGATTTCTCCCGCTGCCCCATTTATAATGGATAAGGGCGCTGCATGTGCTGTCACTGGCTCCTCTTGGGTGTACCGGGCTGTGCCTGCATTTTGGGATTGCAGGATGGGGGGGGGGTGCTTTCTGTGTTTTGCAGGGTCAGCACCCACTGCTGAATGTGATTTTGGCCACCATGTACCTTTGAAAACCCGGCCCCATGCCCAGGGCAGTGCAGAAAATGAGTCCATTGGGATATAAGCAAAGAAATCAGTTGCGGGAGGGGGGAAATCCTCCCTAAACCTGCAGGGCTGATGCAGCTGGGAGCGAGCAGGGAACCTTCTTCTCCCTGCCATGACTGGGCCGTGGGTAGCTGCAGAGAGGGCTGTCCCCTGTCCAGTGCGTGCCTGGGGCCAGGGCAAGCAGGAGGCTGTCATCAGCATGATGGGAGCAGGTATGACAGGCTGTCTGTGGTGATTATAGATGAGGTGGCTGCGTATGGGGATCAGGACAAGGAGGATGCTTTGGTCCTCTGCCCCATATGCTCCTGCTTGCTCTCCCATCTTGCTTCTTTGCCCTAATGCAGAGGAGCAGGGCACATGTGGCTCTCCCTTCACCATTGCTGTTACCTCCTTGTCCCCCCAGCCCCAAACTTGCCTTCCCTGTGGGAAAAAATGAGCTGCAGCTGCAAAGCATGGAGGATGGAAGAGAAAACCCCACAAACATCCCATCAGGGCCTTACCGTGCAGCAGGTGTGTTTAGAGACGTGTCTGTGTGTTTCCCTCCAGATACTTCGTTTTGGTGCAGCCCATTCCAATGTCTCAGTGCCGATTGCAGGTGGCTAAGAAAGAAAAGCCTTCTCCATGTCTAGCCCTCACGAGGGGCAGTCCCATGCTCTATTGATGAATACAGGTAGCCAAGTCCTTAATTGCCCTGTGGGTGTTGGACATAACTGCCCAAGGGGCAGAACAAATGGGAAGGTGATCAGATTGATTTATAAGCATGTTTATTTTTACCAGCCTGGCATAGCCTGCTCCTGGCTGGCAAACAGGGATGCGTCTCCCCTTCCCTGCCGGAGAAACAGCATTTTCTCTGGCAGGGACAAGCCAACAAGGAAACCTCTATGCAGGCTGGCAGGCTCCCTGCAGCCACACGCTGCCCTCGGGGCCTCATCCAGGGATAGGCTGAGCTGCAGCATTGCTCTGAGTATATGGCACTCACAGCCTCTCCAACTGAATTGCAAAGGGAGAGCATCCCTGTGGCCACACGTAGCCCTGGGGAGTGGGACTGGTCCCTACTGCCAGCAGGTGATGCTGGTGGCATCCTCCTTCCATGCCAGGGGGGAAATGTGTGCTGACAAATAGTGCCAGATCACCAGGAATTCTAAGCCACTTTGTGCAGAACTCACAGCCCCTCTCAGTTGCCACCTTCTCCCCAGTAGGCTAAAGCTGCCACTTCTATCCCCAGGGTATCAGAAATTGCAGAGACTGGAACTTCCATGTGAAGAAAAAGGAGTTACAATTCCTTTTTTCCCAGTGTCATATTTTTTACATATTACATTATAGTTTATATGTTGTATCTGTGGGTTGGTGGGTTTTATGTTGTATTTCTTCCTCCCAGCGGCCAGGGTGCAGGCTGGGCCCTGCTGGTTCCCAATGGCCGTAGGGGTTATGGGGTATTTTCAAGGGGATGTTGCAAGGGGATGTTCTAAGGCTGCCACTCTCCCATGGCCATTGCAAGGTGACCATGGCTGGGTGACATCACTGCCAGGCTACTTGAGTGTTACCTGAAGGGCTAAGGGATGTGCCCAAGGATGCTGCCCACAGCAGTGGCAGTGGTTCTCCCTGCTCTGCTGTCCCTTCCCAGCCCTTCCCATCCCATAGCTGGCTGGGACACCCTCTCCCACACTGCCTTGTCATGGGGAAACAAGGCAGGGAGCGATGCTGTGGCACCAGGAGCTGTGTCTCACCTATGTGGGATGCAATTGGGCCCACATAAACCTCTGGCAGCATCTGCACAGCTGCCCACGTGGTGTTTCCCTCCAACTCATCTGCAGGCAAGCCAAGGGGTAGCTGTTTGGGTGGGCAAGGAAGGGGCAGGGGCCCCACAAGGTGGCTCACCCCACGCCTGCTCTGCTACAGCCCCACAGGGAGCCACCGGTGTCCCCAGGCCCAGGGACAGACAGGCCCTGCCACCTCGCTGCCTGGCACGAAGCGGGGCATTGAGGGACACAGCAGGGCTTTGTCCAGCCTGTGCCTGCTGGGAAGGAGCTGGTTGCCCTCTGCAGGCTTCCCTGGCTGCAGCACCCAGGGGAGCTATGGCACCCATGGGGCATCCAAGGGAGCTGTGGTACCCATGGGAGCTGTGGCACCCATGGACCATCCAAGGGAGCTGGGGTACCCATGGGAACACCCAAGAGACCTGGCTCCATCTGCTGCTCCATATGCTGGAGCCATACCCATCCCTTGGGGACCCCATGGCTGTACCCACCCAAGTGCCATTCCTCCATGGAGCCAAGTGTCCAGGAAAAGTGGCTGCAGGATTCCCATTACAAGGGGGAAAACTCCCAGTCTGGAGCCCCTAATGCTCAAAGCAGCTCCACATTCCCCTCTGGCAGGTGCTGGGGAGGGGACATCACTGGTCCCACACTGCCACAGCGAGCAGCCGGGAGGCAAACACAGCCCTGTGGGGTCCCCATAGCTTCCAATGAGGGGACACCCCATGGGCACCCCCAAAGCCCTGCACGGGCAGCGGGGCGGCTGTGGCCGGGGCACCCCGGCGCTGGCAGCCAAGGGGTGGCGGGGCGGCCGGGACAGGGGCGGGTCCTGTCCCTTTAAGGGGAGTGGCTGTCACTCACAGAGCCCTTTTCTTTGCTGGAGAGCGGGACAGGCACCCAGAAGGGGAAATACAGGGCGAGGGACCACCAGCCAGGAGGAGGGCTCCAAGGCACTGCACCAAGGCAGCCGAGCGGGCGGTCGGGGGAGCTGACCAAGTCCAGCGCCATGGGTGAGTATGGGCTGAGGGTGGCCGGTGGTGGCTCTGGAGTCCCACTGCAGGGACCCCTGGAACGTCCCTCTGTCAGCAGTCAGGTCCTGGGGGCGCTGGTGCGGCCGCGCTGGCCATGGGAGCTGCTGCGGATGATGCCCTGACGTGGTGGGGACTTTCTTTCCCAAAGCGGTTTTCCGTCCCTGTGTGCCCATGTGCTGTCTGTGGGCACAGAGGCCATCCCCACTGCCTTCCCACCCGAGCCCTTGCCACAGGGGATGGATAAATGAGAGACGAGGCGTTCCTTGCGCCTCTGCTTCCCTATGGATACACCAGAGCTAATACTTACTGGCATACCCCCCAGGGCATCGGGGTGCTCCATTCCCAGGGGTGCCATGGGCTGCCCTGCCTCCTCCTCCTGTCTGCGGTGCATTATTGTTTGGCTCCCGCAGCAGCTGAGCCTGGGTACAAGGCCCTGGATTGTGCAGCACAAGGGCTCTTTCTCTCCTCCCTTCCCCTCCCCAGGCTTCCCCAGCTCTGCTTCCCAAAGCTGTAGGGGCTGGAGCTGTGGCATCCCGGGATGCACAAAACCCCCCGGTCTGGAGCCACTCACCATGCCCAGATCCGGGGCACCTTCCAAGCCACTTCCCAAGTGGCCATAAACCAGCATGATCCCAGGCATGTGTGACCCAGCACCCTGCTGGGTGTGCAGGGCCATTCCCGTGGGTCCCAGTGAGGTTTCAGGGAGCAGCACTGGTCAGAAGGAGCAGGACCCCCCTGGACCTGCCCTGTCCAAGGCAAACAAGCGGGAGGGGTTCCAGCTCTCCCCATAGCGCTGCCTTTGTTCCCTGTTTGCTCTCTGCACGCTGGGGTGGCAGTGCCAGGACAATCCCCCTTTGTCCTTGGTGCCACCACTGACCCTGCTCCCCATGGGGAGGGGAGGGCGCTGCTGGCCAGGACCCCATGGCTTGCTTCTTGTCCTTCGACGGAGGAGATAAGCACTGTGGGATGCGTGGGTTTGGGAACGCTTCCCATGAGTGCCTGTTTTGGCATTCAAGGCAGAAACACTATGTACAGATGGGATGTTCCCAGGCAGCTGCTGTGCCCAGGGCAGTGGAGTGCCCGAGCCTGCATCCTGGGGAAGGGAGCTGAATCCCTGTGCAGAGGTGTTGCACAGCCAGGGCAGAAGCTTATCGCAGCTTAGAGCCAAACTGATGCTCCAGAGCCAGATGCTGGCATAAACCCACCTGGCTGCTCATCTCCAAGCCAGGTAGGAGAGCTGCTGGCTGAGCACCTCCAAACCCAGCTCATCAGGACCCAGAGCTAATGATGCTGCACATTAGAGCCCCAACATGCAGAAGGAGCAGATTTCCATGGCCCCACTGCTGAAAACACTCCAGCATTTAGGCAACCCAAGGGGCATGCTGGCCCCTACCCTCACTTTCCCTACCAGCATCCTGGTACATAAGCCCTCCCGCCAAGTGTCTGTCCTGGAGGACTAAATCCATTCCACATGTGCTAGAACTAACACGGCTCCTCTCCATAGGCACACCTGCTTGCATAATGGAGCTGCTGCAGCCCAAGCTGCACTCAGGGTTCCACAAAAGGGGACAAATGCCTCCCAGAGGTGCAGGGTGTTTGGGGTGCGTACCAGCTCCTCCCACCCTGTCCCATGCCAGGATACATTGCTGGGTCTCCATTAGGCTTGTCCCTCTGGAAGTGCTGCGTTCCCCTCCATCTTCAATGCCCAAAGTAAGAAGCTGGTGTCGACATTGCCCGCAGCTGGGCTGTGCCAGCAGCAGGGAGCCCATTAGCAGCTTGTTTGCTGAGTCCCACTGACATCGTGCTACATCCCCTTGTATTTCCACTTCAGTTCGCGAGGGTCAGAAAGGCTCACCTCAGCTCCCCGTCCACCTCATACCCAGGAGCTGCTGTGCAGATGTAGTGCTGCTGTCACCTTGTCCCTGCTTGGGTGCAATCCTGCACTGCTGCTTGGAGAGCTCTTGGTGAAGCAGCTTGGGCTCTCCAGCAGCACAAACAACCACTTCTGGGTTTCCCTTCAAGCTGCTTCCCTCCTCCTGCCGTGCTTGCCTGCTGCTGAGCTGCAGGCTCCAAGCACTCCCCATCCCGGCCATCCCATCCCACCTCATCCCTCTTCTCCCTAGGTTTGCTCGAGTGCTGTGCCAGATGTCTCATCGGGGCACCCTTTGCTTCGCTGGTTGCCACTGGCTTGTGCTTCTTCGGGGTAGCGCTGTTTTGTGGCTGTGGGCACGAAGCCCTCACAGGCACCGAGCAGCTCATTGAGACCTACTTCTCCAAAAACTACCAGGACTACGAGTATCTCATCGAAGTGTAAGTACCCTGCTGCAGTGCATCACCCTCACCTCAGAGCCCCTCGCATCCCTGCCTTGCTCTGTGCCAGGACAAGGTGTCTGGCCAGAAGGATGCTCTCACCATGGAGACCCCAGGTTGCATTTGCCATGCGCCGGTGCTGCGGCTGCATGAAACAAGTCCAGAGGTGACTTGTTTGTGTTTTATGCTTTTATCTGACCATGGCTAGAGCTGGACCCCTGCATGAGTAGGTATGGGGGGCATGGGGGAGCTGGCGGTGGCCCACAGTCTTGTTAGCACAGCTCTGCCCCAACTCTTGCGGCTTCCCCCTTCAGTTTGGTACCCGGGGCTGGCACGGGCAGGGTAAGTCGTGTTGGCCATGGTGCATCCAGGGCTGAGCTCCCTGCCCACTCCTCTCCCTGGCAGCATCCACGCTTTTCAGTACGTCATCTATGGCACTGCCTCCTTCTTCTTCCTCTACGGAGCCCTGCTGCTGGCCGAAGGCTTCTACACCACCGGCGCCGTCCGGCAAATCTTCGGGGACTACAGGACCACCATCTGCGGCAAGGGCCTCAGCGCAACGGTAACTGGGGGCCCGAAAGGGAGGGGAGCGCGAGGCCCCCAGCGAGCTCACTCGTTGCAGCGGGTGTGTCAGTGTTTGGGAAAGTGGCTAGGACATCCTGACAAGGTGATCTTAACCGGGGTTTGGCACCCCTTCGCGCGCCCGCAGCGGGTTCACCACGCGCAGCGTGGGCAAAGGGCAGGACACGTCCGGTTTTTGGGGGTATCCCAAAGGGAAGCGCAGCCTGGACGCCCTCCCCCAGGCTCGCTGTGGCCCCTGGGGACCAACAGCAGCCCAAATGGCCGCATTTAACTGCTTTGTGTTTAAACATTGCTGGGGAGAGCCATGAGCATCCTCACAGCACCAGCATCTACTGCCCCTGGGGTTGTCCTCTTGCTGTGCCTGGGAACTGTGACAAAGGGAGCCCGTGGCCAGGGGGAGCAGAGGGGGGTGGCTGCGGTTCCCTTGGGGCCCATTGGGGTGGCACCGCGGAGGGAGGGCAGGACAGCCCCATGTACACACCAAGGTGGGTTTGGCAGCTGCCCTCCCGCAGAGGCCAAACCCTGCCTGGCCGTGGTTATCTCTCACTCCATGGGATGTGGCAGCCGTCCTGCTGCCGCCGGTCACCCCGCACACATGTACCCAACCTGGGGCTGGGGCTGGCCCTGAGAGCCGCAGGGAGCACGGCTGTGCCGCTGCTCCGTGCTGGCTGCTTGGGGACATGCCGGGTTTGGTGGCAGTGCAGAGCCAGCTGCAGGCAGCATCTCAGTCCCCTGCCTGCCCTACGCTCTGTCCTGCCTGGGGACCCTCGCGCTCCCCTGTCCGTGTCCCTGTCTGCTTGGTAACCATGGCTCTGCCCCGGCTTCTGCTGCCCCTTGCAGTTTGTGGGCATTACCTACGTCCTGACCATCATCTGGCTCCTGGTCTTCGCCTGCTCCGCGGTGCCCGTCTACATCTACTTTAACACTTGGACTACCTGCCAGTCCATTGCCAACCCCAGCAAGACCTCAGCCAGCATTGGCACCCTGTGTGCGGATGCCAGGATGTACGGTGAGTGCCGGCTTCACTACCCAGGAGGGTCAAGGTGGAGGATCAGGAATGGAGGAGAGGGTCCAGGCAGATAAAGCTGGGATCAAGCAAGGGGAATTGCCATAGAGCCCCAAAACACCAGTGTGTGTGAGTGACTGTGGGATGCTGTGCCCGGCTCACCCGGCTCCCTGTGTCTCAACAGGCGTCCTGCCCTGGAACGCTTTCCCCGGCAAGGTGTGTGGCTCCAACCTGCTCTCCATCTGCAAGACCAGTGAGGTGAGCACCTCCCATCACCCCATGTGTGCTCCCCTCACTGGGCAGCCTCAGCACCGTGCTCCCCAGCCAGTGTGCGTGGCCCCAGGTGCTCACCCCGCTCTTCCCTTGCAGTTCCAGATGACTTTCCACCTCTTCATCGCAGCCTTTGTGGGGGCAGCCGCCACGCTGGTCTCACTGGTGAGTCAGTGCTCCCCCTGCCCGGCCGTTCTCCTCCGCCCGGCGAGGAAGTGGGGGCAGAGGACAACGGAGGTGGCAGGCATGGATGTGACAGAGCCTGTGCTCGTGTCATTCTCTGGCACATAAGTGCGGACGGTGAATTCAGGCTATAAGAAGGTAGAGGTGGCTGCTGGAGAGGATATAGAGAAGCTTTAGGAGAGCACCAGGGAGAGGTCCTGCTGCCTGTCCCCTGCCTTCCCCTGGCTCTCCTCTTGCTTTACACCAGCGATGAGGCACTGCAATGTCCTGCTGGTGCAGAGGGGCCACGGGGCTCCAAAACTGCCCTATTGGGGTGTGGGGCTGGGGGATGCCACCTCGGGTGTACCCCAGCACGGAGCCCACCCTCCTTGCCCATGGGAGCTTCATCTCATCTCGCGCCCCTTCGCTCCCTCTCTTCCCACCCACAGCTCACCTTCATGATTGCCGCCACCTACAACTTCGCCGTCCTCAAGCTGATGGGCCGAGGCACCAAGTTCTAGCCCGTGCGGTGGAGCCCAGCCAGACAAACGCCCTTCTTTCCTCTAACCCCGAGGCTTTAACACTGCAGCCACCCGACACCAGGTCTCCTTCGTTAACTCTGCCTCCGCCGCTGACTCCCCTCCTCTTCCTCCCTCGCATCCATCCTGCCGAGCGTGACCAGGAAGGAGAGCTTCCCACCGATGGACGTCTCTTCATGCACTTTTCTCTCTCTGCTCATCCGTAACCGGTTCGCTCTAGGGGCCCAGCCAGAGAAGAGGAGGGACTTACTCCAGTGTCCCGATGTTGCCTAGGGATGAGCAAAGGCCTTCATGCTCCTGGGAGGAGGAAATCTGTGTAGGTTGCTCCATGAGTAGCAAGAGGCTGCCCAGAGAGAAAAGGAAGTTGGCCCAGTCCTGGTACCATTGCTAGAGACTCTCCTGGAGCTGTCTGCTGTCACCACCCGTGGATGGAGAGTAAGAGAAGGATTTTTATTTTTCCCTTAGCAAAGAAAGATGAACTTCCCCCAGATTACCTGCTGCAGCCAAGCAAAGGGAGTTCAGGGCAAGGATCTTCCCACTGCGGAGAAGAGAGTGCTGACCCCAATGCTAATAAAGCCCTAACGCAGCTGCTCCTATTAAAGCCTAAAGGAGTTTGGTGTCTCTGTAGACAAGGGGGACTCTTGGCTTTACCCTCCAGGCAACAGATAGGTTTGACCGAGGGGACATCTCCGAGCCATGCCCTGGGAGCGTAAAGCCAGAGCCGTCCCTCCGCAGGCAGGGGAGAACCCTCTGGACCGCGCCTTGCCGCTCGCTCCCGTCCCTTCACAATGGTGCTCTTTGGGGTGACGTCTGCTTTCTAACCTCCGCTGCGTCGGAGAGCTTGGTCTGTTCCTCACCCGCCTCAAACCTAACTTTTCCCTTGTTCTGTCCCCTTCTTCCCCTGTGTTTCCTGCAAGTCAGGACGACTGCCTTGTGCCTGCCAGGGCGGGAGGGACTGGCAGCATCTCGCTGAAACCCATGGAGGAGTTGAGGGAAGGAGAGGCGGCTGTGTGGGGGTCATGGGGTGGAAACACGTCTCTGCAACCCTTTGGTCCCATGGAGCGGGGCAGCAGGGCGAGGGATTTGGTGGACACAACCTCTCCCCCATGGCAGCTGGAGGAAAGCCCTCTGAGCGGGTAGCATGGGTCCAGCCGGTCCCACCAAAGCGCTGTTTGCAGTCCTCCCCATCAACTGGTGTTTTGGTTTGCTCTTCCCCGCCTCTCCTTAACGCTAATCTTTGTGTTAATTTATTGGAGAAACTACTTTCAGTGGCAGCGTAGCTCCATCCTGCACGGGTTTGTTTTTTATCTTGGTCAGTAGTAATAGTATATTTTTGTTAGGAGCTGGTTTCAGCAGGGGCAAGGATAAAGGAGCAGATCTGCTGAGCAGAGCATTCTGAAGGATCCTTGCCGCCAGGAATGCTGAAATAGGTTGGCCAGGCTACCAACGCACAGGGGCTGGGGAGGGGGGAGATGCCAGGAAGGATGGCAGGGTGGGCTGAAACCAGCCCGCGTCAATGCCACCTCCCCTGGGGGTTTGCTGGGGTTTTTTTGGTATCCATTTAACAGAAATAACCAGATCCTCCCTCCCACCCTTGTCTCCAGACCCCAAAAACACACACACACACACACACACACACGCACACATGTGCACACACACACACACGCACACAAAAAGAGTTAATCGACTGAAAGTGTTTCCTTCATTTCTGATCTAGAGTTTCAACTTGTTAACAAGCAATAAAAAGGAGCAAGGTTTTAGAGACTTATCTGACAAGGTGTATTTTATAAAAATTAAAGAAAATCAATTAAAATTAAGATCATTCTGAACGAGATCTGCGTCTGTGTCCGTTTGTTCTGCTGCCTTTCCCACCTTTCACCAAAGGAAAAAGGAGGGAAGGGGAGGCTGCAGAGAAGATCCCAGAGGAGCAGCGCTCAGTGCCCACAGGACTCTGCCCACCCCTCCTTCCCATCCCAGCCATTTGGTTCATAACCCTGCCTTCAAAATTCATCCCCAGCTGGAGAGCCCTTAAAACCTCTATTTGTCCTCCAGCCACCCAGAGGAAAGCTGGAGCCTTGTAGGAGCTGCTTGCTTGTGTTTGGTGATGTGATACCCAGCCTACACAGTGACAGCATCTCCTAATACAGCACCTACAGCATAGCCACGGCAAAACCCATTGGCATGGCTCAAGAAAAGCTCAGGGGCTCCCATCAGGAGCACGTGGTACAAGTACACCCAGAGCCATGCAGAATGAGCTATTCTCTCGCTTGCACAGAGCCTTGTGTGAAATAGGACAGTCTTGTTTAGGCACGAGGGCGGACTTCATTGCAGGGCCCTACATGTCCTGTCCACGCGCTCTGTGGGTGGTTGCGTGCCATTCGCTGCAGGGTCACTAACAGTTTGCACAGTGCTGGTGCATGGGGAGGTCATCGCCTGGTGTTCTTTCTGCCCTGATTCAACACTACCCTTAGATGCACGTTTCCACAGCAGTTGGTCAGAAATTATCCATTCAAATGTTGCTTCTCTTGGCAATTCCCCCCAGGAACTGTGCTCAGGAGCATCTCGGGGAGCAAGACCACAGAGAGATGCTCCCAGTCCCGGCACTGCTCCCAAGAGGCAGGTTTCAGGCATGGGTATGTGCTCATGGAGCAGCAGGGCAGGCTGAGCACCAGCAGGCTGTTACCTACCCACGGCCTGGACCTTCAGTGCTCTTCCTAAACAGGGCTCTAGCCCAAATTCCACTCTGTCCCTCCATGCAGCCTGGCCAGAGGAGGTTTATCTCATGCATTGCTGCTGCCCTGGCTCAGTGCACAACTGTGGCTGTACCCCAGCCTTGCCCCAGCTCACAGAAACCCGTGGGGCTGCAGGCAGCATCAATGGGGTCCTTTATTCCCTGCGTTCCCAGATGCCATCACTCTCCTCTCCCCATGCTGAAAGGGCCCTGTGTGTGCACAATCAGCCCCTGGGCAGGAGCGAGCCAGGGAACAAAACACCATCTCTTTCCCCTGGCAGAGACTGGTGCCCCCCGGCCGGGGTGAGGGCTGAGGACAGCAGCACGAGGCAGCGTGTGAAGGCACCAGGACACTGGGCAAGTCCCAGGGCCAAAGGACACATGTAGGCTCTTGCTGGTGTGTTCTTGGCAGTGTCCTGCTGCCACCTCACAAGGGGACATGGGACCTGTCCTCACAGCTCCTGCCCTGGGCACCCAGTGCCCTCTAGGAACTGGGTGAGAAAGGACAGTGCATAAACCCTGTGTTGCACCAAACCTCATCCCTGTCATCCACATCACCAGAGCTCCAAGGAGCACAGGCAGTGCAGTCAAACACTGTCCCCCTGCCTAGAGGCTGAAATGTGGCTGCAGGTCACTCCCACAAAGGCTGGATCAGGGAGAGGGACCATGGAGCAGGTCCCACAGGCTGCCTTGCTCCCAGTCCTTCATCCCCTGTCCTGCCGCTCTGGCCCCGGGCCGCTGATAGCAAGTGAGCCCTTGGGACAGTGAAGGCAGAAACCTGGGATAAACAGGGAAAGGCGAGGAGTGCTCGGGTAGGGATGGACACGGCTCCCCAGCCCTCCGCTGAGGCGAGGCTCCTCCCGCATCCCTGGTCCTCCGTCTCCTCCCCGTGGCCGCCGGCTGCACTCTCCCTCGAGTGCCTTCATTTCCTCTGGGCTCAGCCCTGCACAGCCCAGCGAGGGAATAGCAATGAAAAACGTACCCTAAACATCCAAATGCTGCCATCCAAACCCGTGTGCATCCCCCAACGACATCGAAACCCCTTCGGAAGGCACACAGCCAGGGAGCATCCTCTGCCTCGCCCTCTTTAGCAAGGGCACACTCATGCTGCTCACCTGCAGCTCCTGGCTTCAGGTGCAAGCAATGCCCTGGCAGGGGCTGGAGCTGACTGCGGAGCCGTGGCACGGTGCTGCTGCACATCCACCCTGGGGGAAGGTCCCACTCCCAGCTGGTTCCTCTCCATTTCCACAAACCTTGGCTCTGCTGATGACATACCCAGGGACAAGGAAGGGATTGCAGGTGGGAAGTCCTCATGGAAAGAACTAAGGCTGACAATAGCACAGGGAGATGCTGTACTTGGCTGCTTATGAAGACGTGGCCACATGCACCAGCACCTAAAGGACCCCTCGAAGCCACTAGGAAGTTGCTGCTCCACCAGGCATGCAAGCACCGGGGTCAAGGGGTGCCTTTGTCCATCTCCACTTGCTTTAGCAACCACCCCAGCAGTCATCCACAGTGTCATTGACATCAGGGATTGTCCCAGATCCCTGTCTCCATTCAGGGGACTCTGACTCACCTGAGGCCTTTGGGCAATTGCTGTCAGAGCTGCCATCACCTGCCACCTGGGAGGCAGATCTGGGAATGCTCCCACTCCAGAGCAGAGCACGCCAGTGCCCCAGGCACCAAAGCTGCAACAAGCTCCCTGTTCAGAACTGAAGCCTGGAGCAGGGTTCAGAGGCTCCTGGAAGGGTATTTTTAGGCTCTCTATGTTCGTGCTCATCCTCAAACACATGTCAGAACATGCACTCCCCAGAGATCATGTTCCCGTAAACTTCCTTACAGCTATACTGCTGTGAGCAGCCAGCCTCTGGAGCTCAGGAGAAGCTGCACTCAGATGGTGTGTGAGCAGCCTTGGATACCCAGAGAGCAAATGTGTGCATCTACAGCCATTTGGGACTCCTCAGCTTGTGGTTCCAGAGAAGATTTCAGTTTCCAGGCAGCTGCACAGCCTTACAGCTGGCCCAGAGCAGCAAAATCATCAAGAAAGCTGCGGGAGAAAGGGATGGAGCGGACCAGGAGACTCCCCACCTCTTCCCTTGCAAGCACACAGGAATATGCTACAGCATTTGTTCCATGCAGAAACAGCTCACTGCTTTCCTCTGGAGACATTCCTTTGCCCTCCAGGGATCCACCCTCTCCCGACTCATCACAAAACCCTCTCAGCCCTCCGCTATTGCTTGCAGTGGCAAAGTAGGGGATGAGGGAACAGCATCACTCTTGCTCCTGCCTCTGCCTTGCTCCAGCACGTCACATCAGGGGAGTTGGTGGTTCTGACGGTGTTAGACAGACCCTCACTGATGTGACACAGCTTCCCCCAACCCCGTGTGGCTGGAAACTTCTCCCACCAGGTCATGGTTACTGTGCTTTTTGAAGCAGCTGAAGGAAGATGCTGGAGGCCCCCAGATACTCCAGGCTGCATTTACAAAGCAGGATTTCCAAGGACTCGAAGCCCCACACTGCCTCTGGAAGCATGGCTAAGCAAGCAAGCATGGGAGAGTAATAAACTAAAAGGTTCTGCCAACAGAAACAGCAGGCACAGACTCCGCAAACACAGAGAAAGCCTCCCAAAATAAGTGCCCATCCTGGCAGGACAGCGGAAGAGAACAGTCCCCATATGCTGCTCTTTTCCGTCTCAGCATCCTGAGGAAATCATGCCTGGTTACAGCCCCCTGCAGCCCAAGGGACTGGTTCCAAGATTGCAGGAAGGAATCAGAGGGAAGTACCCAGCTTGCTGCTGAGAGCCCAGGCTGAAAATGGAAGTGTAGTGGCAGAAGGAAGCAATATGGAGTGTTTCTGTTATGAAAGTGTTTCTGATATGCTCTTAGAAAGACAAAACTGGTCAGTGGGTTGGTTCTGCTGGTAAAGTTCTACTCCTTCAGCTAGGAACACTCAGGAATAACCAACCCCTCTGATCCCTTTGTGATTTCTCTGTCAGATGCTACTTCCACATACCTCAGGAGAACAGAGGCCACCATGAACTCTGATAAATGCAGACAGACACTTCCTGAATTCACTTGAATACATCCAGGTTTTATTTGCTTAAATAAAGGTAGAATCTTGGTTTTACAATTCCAGTTCTGTAGCAATAGCAACAACCGCAGCAGCAGGAGTGCACACAGGGAGGGGATGGCTGTTGGCATGGAATTCTGCAACAAAATCCTGGCTCCTTTGTGTGCATCTTTGAAATAAATCAAACCCTTTCAATATACTTTTTAAAATGAATTTTAAAAACACATAAGCCTAATAAAAGACCTGTGGTTGGTTTGGTTTTTAAAGTCAATGATCCAATGTGTGTTAGGAATAAAAGACGCCATGTAACACCCTCTGTACATACAGTCTGCACAGCCTGTGTACAATGAGCATCTTGAGCTTCAGCTATCAACATCACCATGCACCCAAGGTACAGCTAACAGCACGCTGCACCCTTGCCTCCTGCACTGCAGCTTGTTCAATCACAGAATCACCAAATCATAGAATGGTTTGGGTTGGAAAGGACCTTAAGATCATCCAGTTCCAACCCCCTGCCATAGGCAGGGACGTCTCACACCAGACCATGTCGCCCAAGGCTCTGTGTGACCTGGCCTTGAACACCGCCAGAGATGGAGCATTCACAGCTTCCCTGGGCAACCCATTCCAGTGCCTCACCACCCTCGCAGTAAAGAACTTCTTCCTTATATCCAACCTAAACTTCCCCTGTTTAAGTTTGGACCCATTACCCCTTGTCCTATCGTTACAGCCCCTGATGAAGAGTCCCTCTCTGGCATCCTTATAGGCCCCCTTCAGATACTGGAAGGCTGCTATGAGATCTCCACGTATCCTTCTCTTCTCTGGGCTGAACAGCCCCAGCTTTCTCAGCCTGTCTTCATATGGGAGGTGCTTCAGCCTCCTGATCATCCTTGTGGCCCTTCTCTGGGCTTGCTCCAACAGCTCCATGTCCTTAATGTTAATTAAGTTATATAGCAATCTGTAATCTACTTTGTAATTTCCATCAGATTGAATGTATATTCTTCAATTACCTGTCTTCTACTTCAGATAGGAAGAAGGGAATATTTTGATTGTCTGGGGGTTTGGGTTTGTTTTTGTTTTGTTTTCCTTTTTTTTTTTTCTTCTTAGTTTATTGGTGGGTTTTTGTTTGATTTTTCCTCCTGTTGATTTGTGGGGGGAGGGGTGTTTGATAAATGGATACCTTAAGCTTTCATCTAACCTCCGTATCAAAACCCCACAATCCCCCCCCATATTTGAAGAGGAAATAATTAACTTGCAGCAGTCTGTTTAGAATAGGAGCAAATAGGGAACTGGCTGGTAACTGAAAATCACTGATAGGTGATTAAACATTGAATGAGCAAAAATCTGAAGATTGGTCTCCTACCTAGAAAGGCCTTGATGCGTTGTTTCCCCTCCAGATTGGCATTTCCTTAAACCAGTCTGGAGGTACAGTGCGCATGGAATCAGCAGCTCTGCCTGTACAGGAAGAAGATATCTTAATTCTTTGTTTGAGGACTGGTTCAGAAACACTTATGCACATAACTGTCTTAGGTGTAACTAATTAACCATATGAGCCTTTGGCAACATCAGCATGTGTTGCATAAATACCTCAGGTTGAGAAGGTAGAGAAATTAAATCTTGGTTCATGAAGGACTAGCTGATAGTCTATTACTCTGCCTTTCAATTTGAAAATATTATGTTTATGTTTATAACTTGTAATTAATATAATTCTCTGGTGAGCTTTACTTTGTCATAGTTTCCAAAGTTATGTCCTTAAGTTTACAGTTTTTTCTGTAATGCAATTGCTGTCTCTTTGTCTTCCTTTGGAGATGCTGTTATTGCAGATTCCACTAAGGATTATACAGAAAAAAATGAGGTTCCTTGTCTGTTTTTCCAGAAAAGGTGGATTGCCGTTATTATATGATGTTTTCTTTTTTCCACTAAAAAGATAAACAGATAATGGAATGGCATCAATAATAGCAGGTAGAATAGAAAGACTCTAGAAAAAATTTCCATAACATTTTCTTTATAATATCTTAGTCCCCTGCTGAATGTTTTCAAAACCAAAGTTGGTTGGAGCTGTGTGTGTTCCGACTCTTTCTAAATTACCAACATTCTTGCTTGATAAACTTTAAGGATCACCAAGAATTTAAGCAGAATAATTTTGTCACACTGGGGATGCTGCCAGTTTGGCGTATCAGCCCTTAAAGTCCCTGATGACTTCATGATACTCCTTAACACAACCTTCCCTGTTCTGTTGTGTCTATTAAGAAAATCTTGTTTCCAGCAGCGTGAGGCCTTTCTGAAACTCCTGGTGTGTTTCATGTGGTTACACTGGGGGCATCCCTTCTCTGGGGTGCTGAGTTATCAGGGAGATTGATCCGGAACTGTCTGTGGGGATGTGTGCTGTACACCCACTCCTCTGAGCCAACTGGTCAAACACTCCAGAAAATTCCTGGGATCAATCCTGCAGTGTAAGTGGTGATACCAAGGCGATGTTTTAGTACGGACATTGTGATAGGAGAAACAGTGTTGAGAGAAGTGAATGTCAGGTATATAGTGAAAAGAATAAAGAGAAACAAATAAAGAAAAAAGCAGGGAAGATACAGAAGCCGTAAAGATTAACTATATTTTGAGGTCTTTATCTTACTGAACTTTTATTAATAAAGATGATAGTGAAAGGTATTGCCACAGATAGCGCTTTTCTCAAACACAGTATTTCTAAGAGATTTTCATTTAGAACAGCAGCATCTCTGTCCCATAACTTTTAAAATGTATTTTTATTATGACTAGGAAACCGTATTTTTAAAAGAGGAACTTTTTCCTTCTTTGCTGTCTTGGAATGGATGATCTTTGCAACAGAGACTTCTTCCCTACCAGTGTAGAATGCGAGCACTGTGTGGAGAATGCTCCTCAAACATAAATAATGTATGGATAGGAACTGTAGAACCAAGTAGGTGGGGGACTAGAAAAACTGAATGTTTGCCAGGCTCTTTTATTATTTATCAAAGCTGGTGAAATCTAGTTGTCATAGCCCAAGATCCTGACAGATCTCAGTAAAAGACATTCTTTTGTAAGTCATGCTTCTTTAACCAAAAATTACAGTTTCAGTAGTAACGATCTTTCAAGGGTTGCAGGCTGTAGGAAGTTGGTTATAGTTTTGTACTTTGCTTTTTGTTTCTTGTTTGTTTGTGGGTTTTGGTTTTTTTAAGAGATTTTAACCCATAAACTTTTGCTGAGAAGTTAAGAAATTATATATTTTTTGTCATATGGAGCTCTAATGCAATAGACAAAATAACTGTTCTTAATTAAGAACTTGTTTGTATTCTTAATTAAACTACCAGGTATTCCTCTGAGGATGCTAGTTTTTAAAATGGACTTACCTTTGGGCATATTTGAAAATCCAAACCCTTAATGCTTTTGGAAGCTAAAATAGTTTTTAAATCTAGCTGTTAATAGCCAGAAAGTTAGCTGTATGCAATATTAGCAGGATATTTTTTATGTCAGTATCACATACGAGTGCTTCAAGTAGCAGAGTGGATTATTTTTTAAATAGCCTCAACTGGGTTATAATGCATGTGTGATATATAGTGAGTGTGTGTATACCAAATGTAAATACAAGTGTACAGGTAGTGTCTGGCCATAAAAGAAGTAGAATGGTTGCAGGCATGCTGACACACGCCAGTGAGAAGAAAAAGAGCCCTGTAATAAAATCTCATTGAGGATGCAGAGAGTATGTTTCAGCGTAAGGCATTCTCCTCATGTTTCACATAAATGCATCCTCCTCTCATGAGAGGATGAACAGCGCATTCGCACCAGCTTATTCAAATTGAATGTTGGTAAAAGAAGAGTCTTCTGCAAACACTGAACCGTCTGGCATTTTTTAAAGACAGGAGAAAGGTTAAGCTGCCTGCTGTTTAAATCGCTGCTTATTGGATATTTATTTGCTGACCGTGTGTATTGAAGTTGATGTTGAAAGAATCATTGGCAAGATTTCGGATGGCTGCATAGCACAGGTTAGGCTGTTGTTACAATAAAGTTTAGATCTTCATAAAGGACTTAGTATTGTTGATTTTATATCTGAAGATAGATTGTATTTTTCTATGTGATAAAAGGGTAGAATGTGCCTTCTCTGTATCCTTTGCCTTTATCTCTCTGACAGTGCTGCAGCTTTAACTTTGCTTAGAGCTATAGTAAATTAGAAACTTCACTAGCTACGGCATTTGCTAATCAGAACATTTATTACAAATAATTAAAGATGGTCTTCAATATGAATGTTTTGTTTCTGTTTGGTTTTGGGTTTTTTGGTGTTTCAAAAAAAATGTAGAGCTCGCTGAACCCAAACATTCTAATTTTCTCCTGAACGCATGGAGTGGCTGCTTGGAGGAGAGCCATAGTCACTCTTCTGGGTGAAGCACAGCATCATCTTGCAGTGTCTTGGGCATATTTTAAAAGCACCAGTAGTTAATTATAGGGAAAAAGAAAATAAAAGGTACAGCTACACCTGCACACTAGATTTAATCTTGCATTGCTCTCACAGTGAAGAGATTTATAAGAACCAAGGAATTTTAATGTTATTCTAAGTTGTTTGCCTGTTCAACTCTGTCCCCCTGCAGCAGACACAACACGATTACCACCTGTATGCATAGCTGGACATCAGAAATAAATGCCTTTGCTATTTCAGCAGGACATCTGTTTAAGGGTTTCTTAAAGGGAAATCTTGTGTTACAGATGCTCCTGAAGTCTTTTTCTTCTCTTTCTCTGCATGCGTGCTTGCTCTCTGCTTTTATTTTTTTTTATTATTATTTTTTTATTTTAAAGGCACCCTTTCCAGGGCTTTAATAATGATTTATTATTCTTATTGTTTCCTTATTTATTTTTCCCTGTCTTTCCCAGAGATAGGATAAAGTGTCTTGCAAGACAACTGCTGCAGCGTTTCTCGATGTGAAGTCTTCCTTGTTTAGTGAAAGTAGCCTGCAATGTATGCTCGAGGGAGCTGTCACTCCAAGAAAATGTTCAAAATAAGAGTGAATTACATAAAAATGTGTGTATGTGTATTTCATTTATGTATATAAATATATGCTACACACAGGGTCTCTAGATCTGGTTTTGAATTATCTATGCAAAGTATGTATATCTATAGTAGTTGTGTAAGTGGTGCTGTCTTCAGATGGCTTAGATGTTCTTCCATGACCTTTCTGTATCAGAGATTCCTACAGGAATAACATGAACTCACATGCAGCTTATCTTAGGGTTTGCTGGGTCTGTTTGGATGAATTACTGTAGAGGTACTGTAAGCAGTGCCATGTTCTGTATGTGCTTCCTTGGGCAGTTTAATTGCATTAGAGGTGTCACGTGAATGGCAGGAACCAAGTAGTGCTGTCATAACTGACAGTATGCTATGCATTGGTAAATAAACTTATAAAGGCTGTACAGCTTTTCAGTACTGAATGTAGTTTTGGTTTGGGATTTTTGTTTTGTTTTGTTTTTAATAGGGAAAACAGCTTGCACTGGTACTGTATGTGACACTGGAAATTCCAGTAAGTGTGGAATCATAAGACTGTAAAATATGCTCCATAGCTAGATAGATGCTTTCTGTGAGTTTCTCGGGTATCTGTCAGATAAGTTTCAAGAAGGCATGGTTTGACTATATGTTTGCATTAAAGTATTATGTGAGCATCACATAGCTTCTTCAGTCCCACAAACACTTGTTCAACTACTCTTTACTACCACATCTGTTGCAGCAGCATTTCCAGTGAAAGAGGCTGCCATGGGAAAAGGCATGACACAAACCCTACCAAGTTATTATGGTCCAAGGGATTGTTTTGTTGCCCCTATAATTGTCAGGTGCTCTGGATTTGACTGTATTTGTTGGTTGGTGCAGTGGGGAAGGTCAGGCAACCATGTCATGTGCCAGCGTTTGGGACAGCAGGGCAGAAGCAAAGCAAATTGAGACTTTGCAGCACTTACAATACTGGTTGAAAGGCTGAAAGGCACTTATCTTTCCTACGGCTGGACACCCCTTTTCCTATGCTATACGCACAGTGAGTTTTTATTCCACTCAATTTCATAGAATCACAGAAAGGTTTGTGTTGGAAGGGACCTTAAAGATCATCCAGTTCCAGCCTCCTGCCACTTGCAGGGACACCTCCCACTAGACCAGGGGAGGTGGTCTCAAAGCCCCATCCAAACTGGCCTTGAACACTGCCAGCAATAGGGCAGCCCCAGATTCTCTGGGCAACCTGTGCCAGTGCCTCAACACCCTCATAGTGAATATTTTTTCCTAATGTCTAATCTAAATCAACCTTCTTTCAGTTTAAAGCTGTTTCGTACTGTTAAATTCATGTCAGTTTTTGAGGGATGTGTGGTGGTTTGGTTTTGTGTGTGTGGTTTGGTGGTGTTGGGGTTTTATTGTGTGGGGTTTCTTTTTTTATGTCAACCCATTCTCTATTCTTCTTTAAAAAATAGGGGTAGAATCCCAGTATTATCTTAAACATTAATTAACTTTCAATACCAGAAGACAGCTTCTTGCTCTTCTGAAATCTGATGATTAATGCTTTTGTTTACTTCTGAGCAATACATTATTCATCATGTCACTGCTGAAGTCCCTCTCCTTTTCTAAAATGGGTGTTCTTAGCTTTGCACAGGCAAACGTTTCCTTTTTGGTTTGCAGAACTGCCCTAGCTTCTTGTCCAGAATCCAAATAGAGAATGGAGTTTAAAATTCAAGTTAACTTTAGAACAATATTCAGCAATCAAATATTAACACTGAGTTTCAATAAGTTAGGGTTATTCCTTTCTTCTGATTTCCTGTAAAGAAAGGTGAAGGTGATGACAGCCCATTTTCCTGCATGTAAACAGGGTGCTTTCAGTAGTGTTAATTAGCTGATTCTTCCAAGAAGCCCCGACATCTCTAATTCTGAAATAATACAAAACTAACCAGTTAGCAGCTTTGCATGTCCATCTTTCACTGTTGAAAGTCATCTGTATTCTAGGAGAGCTGTCAGCCAGCTTATATCAAGCAATATTTTCAGTATTCAACTTTCTCAAAGAACTTAAAGAATATCTCTGGGTATATCATAACGTACATGCCACCTGTGAGTACAGCCTCTCACTCCTTAGTAGAGAAATGTCAAAGGGGCTGCGTGGTTATCCTGTGTAGTTTCAAGATGAATCACTGAATCAGAGAATGGTTTGTATTGGAAGGGACCTTAAAAATCATCCAGTTCCAACCCCCCTGCCATGCGCAGGGACACCTTCCACTAGACCATGTTGCCCAGTGCTCTCTCCAACCTGGTCTTGAGCACTGCCAGGGATGGGGCATCCACAGCTTCTCTGGGCAACCTGTTTCAGTGTCTCACCACCCTCATAATGAAGATTCTTTTCCTAATGTCTAATCTAAATCTCCCCTCTTTCAGCTTAAGGCCATTCCCACTTGTCCTGTCACTATGTGCCCTTGTAAAAAGTCCATCTCCAGATTTCTTGTAGGCCCTCTTTAGGTACTGTAAGGCTGCTATAAAGTCTTCCCTGAATCTTCTCTTCAACAGGCTAAACAAGCCTAACTCTCTCAACCTGTTAATGGCAATAGAAGAGTTAGGCATTTATAGAAGATATATGTCTGAGCTGCTCCAGAGAAGACCTAAACTGGTACATTAGAAGAGATGGAAATAAAATACGGGTTAACATTGTTTTGGGGAGGAGTCATCATTATCTTCTGGAAAGTGTAACTTTGCTGCTGATGCCCACTAAATTGTCCATTTGTAGTATTGTGCTTTCACAGCAAGTTTATACATTGGTGTTTGTGTTCTTACATTGTAAATGCAAGTACCATGACTGCTTCTGATGGATGCCCACTGAATGCAGAGGCAGAGTCTGAGGACAAGAGTGCTTTTACACTAATTTCACTTGGCTGCTTACTCATTTTACATGGGAAAATAATCTCTCTTACTGAGATGTTGAGGATAGCTAGCAAGTCAGAGGCTTTCAGAAGCTTTAATTCAGAGAAAATACAGGTGTGTCTATAAAAATAATAGGAAGTGGTCATTTACAGAATATTCTTAATGTACACTTCTTTTTCCTAATTAGAATTTAATTCAAGAAGGTGAACAGAGGTAATAAATGTGGTACTTGAAGTTGTTTTGTCAGTTCAAGCTGTAGTAATTTGGGAAGGTTTTGGTCATTTTCCCACCCACCTCACAGCTGCATAGAGAGGAAAGGCTCAACACTGGGCTTGTCCTCTGAGGAGAAGCAAGCTCAGCCCTGACTGGTGACTGGTCAGTCAGCTGAGAGATGGCCATGAACTGCCTTTTTGCCCAGCTGTTCTCATGGGAACATTCTCTCTTGAGGTTTTTCTAGGCAAAGAGAAGTAGCCAGGTAGCTTCATGTCTGGGGACAGCTGCCTCTGTGGAAGAGCCTTGGTGCTTGGTGAAGAGTCTTCCTTTCAGATCCTGAAAAACCATTTTGGATTGTAATTTCCTTTAGGTTTAGAATGTTACTATTAATCTGCAGAGAAGGAACAAGGTCTTTGTATTGATACTAAACTACTTGTTGAATGTATGCAATGTGCATCAGCCAAATTTCGTTGAGCAGGACGCTGCAGCTGTTGGAAAATGCTGTGAATGAAATTAAAGGGTAATTATAACTCAGCTTTTTTACATGGAGTTTCTAATAAATTGAAAAGTTGTTTTCCAGTGAAAACAGTTCTAAGCTGGAATCCATGCTTTATAAATATCAAAGGGATAAGGCTATAGGTGTTGTGCAAAGTAGCAATAGCACAACAAAGTCCTTGAATCAAATTTTTCTTGGTCTTTGAAAATCCTTCTGAAGTCAAGTTTTTTATCAGTTTTTTGTTAGGCTTTTTCCCACTCAACATTTAAGATGCAGCAAATGTAAATGTCAGTTCCATATTAAGGATTAGCTTTGGGCTTAGAGAAGAAAGCATAAAGTTAATTGAAAGGTCATAAATAAATTAGTGTTTTCCTTGTGTGTGTGAATATACTTTTAAAAATCTGTTTGTAGAGAAATAAATCTGTAGTTTCTAAAGATCTGGATAAACTTACTACACTTGTTCACCACCTTAGCTGCAGCCTGTAGGATTCTCCAGGTCTCAATTACTTGAGGAAACTGTTACACAATTTCAGGAGCTGGCTGGAGTATTTCTGAAAAAATAAAGAGATGCCATATTCAGTGCTAAACTGAGAAGAAATTTGTAATAATTTTAGCACCTGTTATCAAATACTTAAAGGAAAATGAGAGCAAGAGAAAGAAATGTTTATTGCAAGAGAGACAGCATTTAATGAAAAGTTTGTGGCTGTTTATGGTTTCATATCTTGGAACAAGCTTGAT
>JANHGB010044025.1:0-40393 GCA_026283785.1 Coracopsis vasa
GGATCAGGGCTGCAGGGGGGGTCTCCCCAGAGCGCAGCAGAGGGGCAGGATCCCCTCCCTGAGCTGCTGCTCACGCTGTGGGGATGCAGCCCACAACATGGTTTTAGTAAGAAAGCAGCTGCCCTTCCTCTACCAGAAGTCAAGTCACTCTGATTCTGGGGGAGGACTGAACCAGGAACAGAGCTGCAAGGCAGAAAGCTCATTTAAAGGCTCACAGCTTTTATTAGGAAGCATCAGCACTGAAGAGGCCTCTCAGAGAAAGGCCTTTTTACAGGAAGTGGTAGAACACAGGCTTGAAGATGCTGAGACAGTTCTCTGCCAGTAAAGCAAAGGCAATTAAAACTTCAATGAATTTCCAGGAGCCAATCATTTATTCACATGCAAAGTGCTAATGAGACACAAATATAAAATCAGTCTGTGAAAAGGGGCAATGTCTTTTGCCTTTAAGCCAGTCAAAATGCAAAAGACTCCTCTTACAGATAAACGGAGAGGGAAAAGCACAAAGTCCTTGAACGAGGAGGCAGCAGGTCTCCAGCCTCACTCACCCAGCTGCAGCAACACTGACCCCGCTGCCCACATCCAGCCTCATCTGATTCTGAGCCATGGAAAGGGCTGTGAAAGCCCTAAAAGCACCAGTGACCCTGCAGACTGCAGTGCTGTGACATTTACCCCCTGCCCCTGGTTATACAGAACACACCCAGCTGACTTCCCTGTTCAACCCATAGCAATTGGGACTTTCATCCCAATTTCACACAGCAGCACTGCCCAGTTAGGGAGCAGGATTCTCTTTTGCTAGGCATTCTCTTCTGCACATCCCTTTGGCTGTAAGGAGGCAGGCGAGCAGAGAGCAAGCATTCACTTGAAATCCTATTTCTATTATTCATTCTGTTTCCCATGAGCAGTTCATTTATATCCCAGAGTTGCAAATATTTTGTTCCAGAACTTCACCAAGGTTTTCCACAGTAGCTTTTCATAAACAGTTTAGACATACGCGAGGCTCACTTGTCCTTCAGCTTAAACCCTTATCACCATTTACAAAACCAGTCTAAGTCAACACAAGGAGCCAAGGCTCACCACTGATTTCACACCATCACGTGCATTTTCCTTTCAGCACACAGTAGGAATGCAAAATTTACTCGGAATCACAGCTTTACACACAGGGCAAGCTGAGAGAGGTTCTGAGGCTCAGGCTTTATTTGGACCGTGACTAGTGACAGCCATTAATACTAGTTAGGTGTAGACAAAACATACCCAGGTGAATCCTCAGCCTTCCCAACAGCATCAAATCCCCTGAACAAGCCTTACTCAGCTTTAGTATAAAATCTCAGACTGGTTTGGGTTGGAAGGGCCCTTACAGCTCATCCACTTCCAACCCCTGCCACGGGCAGGGACACCATCCACTAGAGCAGGTTGCTCCAAGCCCTGTCCAGCCTGGCCTTGAACACTGCCAGGGATGGGGCAGCCACAGCTTCTCTGGACACTCTGTGCATCCACCCTCTCTTGAACCAGAACTGACATTGCTGTGCTTGGCGTGGATGGGGATCCCCAGCCCCGTGAAACAGGAGTCTGCTGAATCGCTGCCATGCTGCTTCTGGAATGAAATAAAAGGCCTCGTCCTGAGGCGTCCCACGTGATGATGCTCTGAGTTTTTGCAGCGTGATTTATGTTTGGCCGTGGGATTATTGTTTTCTATTGATTCTGAGGGAGATAAAGCAGCAGTAAAAGCCCATCATGAGCCTCCTGGTGGAACGTGAGAACTGGAAGGTTTCCTGCCAGAAATCCTGTTGTCTCCTTGATGGTGACTCTAAAGCACCGGCACAGCTGGTCTCAAAGTGAGCATCACCTCACACTCATCCTCATCCTCCTCTTAGCATTGCCTGGCTCCATCCATCAAGGATGCCCTGGTGCTGCTGTGGCTGCCTCGTGGCCCAACACATAGATGGGTTTTGGGTCCAGCAATGCTGAAGAGGCTTCCCAGGATCTTGTCTGCTGTGTATCTGCAGGAGGCGATCCCTCCCTCTGTTGATGTGAGAAATTAAATCTTTTTCTCCCACTTTTCAGGGCTTCTTTTCAATTCTGAGAAATGAAGTTTTGCCCCAAAATGATTCCGTTTACCTGGAAACTGCTGCTTCTTTCCATCCTCCCCAGTGTGCTGTTGTCCTGGGGCATGTTGTTTGCTTGCTACTCACATGCCTGGCACTTGTACAAGGTGAACAGTTAAATTTATCAGGGCCAAAATGTGCCGCTCTCTACCATCTGAATGGGTTTTTCCAGCCTGGTTTAACAATGCCACGTGCAGCTGTACACCATGGCTGTCACACAGAGCACTGGTCAAGTGATGGAAGCAGCAGGGATGGCACCAGCAGGGTCCTGGGGCACCTCTATAACTGCAGCGATGTTTGGTGGCATTTTGTGATCAGAAATGTAGGATTAATGGATGTGATGAATTGTATATTCCTGTTCTGCCGGACTTTGGTGTGCTACAGGCTGTTAACTTCCACCTCCGTAGATGAACCTGCACACTGAGGCCAAGATTCCAAGCTGCAGGGAAGTGTTTTGGTGAGAGGGACCAGTGGATCCCTTGAGGATCCATCCAGCTCCCTCCCAGCAGGCAGCAGCATCCCTGCCTGTGCTTCACCGGAGCACGTGCCTCCTGCTGCTGCCAGCAAGAGTGAATTGTGCCCATAGTATTATTTCTGTATTTATTTTATAAATGTCAATGATGAACTAAATTAAGATAAATAAGGCTGTTCCCTCTCGCTGTTTAATTTACTAAATTTTAATGAGACTAATAACATCTGTACTTGTTCCATCTTCTGGCTGGCTGGGAGACGTCAGCGGGTCTGACAGCTCTGCTCCGCTCCTCTTCCATGAATGTTTATGAGCAGAGCATTTTACAAACGTGGCATTAAGCTGTTTGGTTTTGTCAGTGCTTCAGCTTACACCAGTGGAGAAGCTGAGGCAGTGATGCAGATGATGGATGAACACCATCTCTGTAAGTGAAATGGGGGTGTTTTCTAAGTGCTGTTGTAAAACGCAAGCAGTGGGCAAGAGTTGCAGTGATGGAGATGGGCAGAGGTGGGAGTAGAGCCGAGATGCCTGTCCTGGCAAGGGGACAGTGTTCTCCCATGGTTTCTCCTGCTGGCACAGCTCCAGTGGGTCATTGGTGCTTTTCCTCCATCCTCTGTGGTTTGTGTGGGGCTGGAGGACTGGTGGCATATGGAGCATCCCTGTGCCATCACGCGGTGCCCTCTGGAAGGTGACCATTTGTTTCTCATCAGTTGAGCCTCTTGCGCAGCAAATGGGTCATGCAGGGGACATCTTCCTGCTGGATAAGCAATTAGCTAAAATAAACTACTCAAAGGACAAATTATGCAGGACTCTTGCTCTGTAACAAATGGATTAATTGACTTTGGTATTTGTGGGATGTTCCCTCTCGTTTACTGAACTCTCTCTGGCTGACAAAAAGGTCGTGCCTTTCTCAGCAGCATTTCTGGTGCCAGGGTGTAGGGAACAGTCCCTGCCTGACTTCTCTATTGACCTGGCTTGGTGAATAACAGAGGAAAGAGTGAAACAGGAGGTTTTCATCAACTGAAATTGGGCAAACACCGTCGATACCTGGTGCTGGGTGCGCTGGAGGGGTATGAGAGGAGGCGTAAAAGAGGGATTCAGGCACACTTGGATGGTTTCAAATTAGGACATGATGGAGAAAGGATTTTCTGTTATCAAAAGTTAGTTCAGGCTAAATTAATCTGAAAATGTGTAATTTCATCTCAACTAAAAATACTGTAATGTAATTAAACTCAAAAGTAGGATGAGCTGGGAGGGTATAAGGAAAGATAAGCATCGGAATGAGACAATAATTGAGTTTGTGTTGTAAACACATTCCTAAAGGAATTTGGGATGTTTTAAGCTGCTTCATTATAAATTTTAACTCAAGAGTGCTTAACAGCTTTGGCATATTTTGGGAAGTGGTTGACTACCTTTGTATTTGTCTGTGTTCTTTGTTTGCGGGATTTTCTCGATTGGGGCTTAATTTTCTCTTATCATGTATTGGTTTATTAGCAAGTTTGAAAGCGAATAAGGCTTAAAGTTGGAAAATGTGTGTTTCCATGTGAAACTGGTTGTTTTGTGGATGTATATAAGCTTTTAATCTGTTTTTTCTAATAGTTGGATCTTTAATCTATAAGATCGGTAGATTAGTATCATTAAAGCACTTGATGTATTAATTCTGAAGGACATCACATGAGATACTGGAGCAAGGAAGTCACCTCTCTTCTGTACACAGGTCATTTACGTAGTTCTTCAGGCTGGCAGCATAGGAAAGGAGTCGGGGTCGGATCCTTTCTTTGGGATGCTTGTGAGGAGGATGCGCATCCTAAAGCCATCATTTGAATGCTTTCAGCCCAAAACCTGGTTATCAGGTTGTTTGGGGACCCTACAGTTGACAGTTTGGGAATCATTCCCCTGGTGCTAGCATCTGTATCTTCGTGCAGCGAGTGTTGCACAAGGGATGCATGCAGAGAATGGCCGCTGTCTTGCTCTTAGCTTGATCCAGAAACCAGAGAGCATGAGGAAGGGAGATGCTTCGGAAACTGCCTTGTGTCTCATGGTGATAATGGCCAATGTAACACCTCTTTGGTGACGCCACACAGGCTGCTGTGTTATGGCACTTTGTTCTTTGCAAAGGTTTGCAGGAAAAATGCAAAAACCTTTCCATTTGCTAAACATCCTTTACCCTTAATTCTGAAAAATTACTTTGTGGATCTTCATATTTCACAGGCCATAACTAGATTACTGCCTTTTACTGGAATACTTTGTGTTAATGAAGACCGCCTGGGATTGCAAAATAGATTTCCTCTACAGAAGGCATTATGTGGTTATTTTTTACTGTCTGGCATTCTAGTTAATCGCCTTGTCATCATTAATTGATGGGACTGGATTGATAGAAACAGATTCTATTCCTGAGGCTCATTTGAAAGAGAGGAGGGGCTTAGAGCAGGTTGCTGCAGGGTGTTTGAGCACGTGCCTCGAATGCAGTGTGTGAATAGTGACCATTGAGGAGAGCTCATTCACTGAGGGTGATGCTCAGGCTCAGTTGGCACGTTGGAGATCTCTGCTGTGCTGCAGCCCTTTGGCTGGAAGTTCATCGAACTTCAGATGCCGATCTGAAGTGGTTTGCAGTTAAAATTGATAATGAATGAATTGTTACTCAATTCTCAGATATTTACAGGTTTTCTTAGCGTCTGCAGTCACATTTCCATGGAGCAAGCAGAAGGGCTGGTGGCACCAGTGGCTTTGAGCCCTCCGGGTGCACGTGAGCACATGGATCGATGGAGGCTTTTGGTACGGTGCAGACATTGGGATGATTAATCTGGAAACAGTGTAAAGCATTCACAGGTTGTAAGAACTACTTCCCAATAAATCAAACAGCATCCCCGTGGGAGTAAGGAAGGGAAATAAATGAGGGCTAAAGAAATTGATAAAGATCCTTGAGCAATAAAGAGATGAACGCCAGTGCTTTTAAAATCGAACAAAGTTGATTTAACTGTCTTTTTTCATACCTTGTACCAAGATTTAAGTCTATAGCTTGTCATTATATCGAGAAATAATTTGCCAAAAGACTTTTTAGCATTTTGTGTGCATTCCACTTAATGGCAATTTTAATATTGTCGCTTTGGTCCTGCGTCGTTACGAGGAGGTTTCAATTGCTCGACGCACTGAGGAGTTCATAAAGATTGTTTCTAATTTCTTTTTCAGCTCTGGTATAGAGTTCAGAGCCATCAACACATGAATTATCACGCTACTCAGCGCAAATGTGAGCAATACTATTGTTAGCTGCTCACACTAAATACCTGTCTTTGGTACAGTGCAGCTGCCAGAGGACATTCCTGCTTAGGCTGCTCTGGACAAGGTCTGACTTCCTGTATTGCTAGGAGGAGAAGAGCTGGCCTGTCTGGTCACATTGAGAACACCACACGTGAGCTATAGGTGGTTTCCCAGAATGGATGAGAAATACCAGCCTTGCTCTTATCTGTAGGGTATTAAAGTGATGCTTCAGAGAAGTCTGTGTTCTCACGATCAGAGTGGTTCCCTTAGACGTTGTTTTGCAGTCAGTGCATCTCATTTCTAGCTCTAGGACCCTGCTGGGGTTTTCTCTTGTGTTTTTCTCCCCTCTGCCCCCCAGATGAGAAGGATTTGGTTTGCCTTTTGTTTTTGCCGTGGTCAAATAACTCTTTCTTGCTGCGTTATCCCAGGCATAGTGGGGATGGGGGTAGCTGCTCCCTGGCAGAGTCTGACAGCGCCCAAATTTACCTGGGACAAGAGCTCTGCCTGGACTCCGGAGCCCCCCGAGGCTCAGGGCAGTTCTTGAGTGCACAGAAGTGATTTAAAATGGCACATAACCTATAAACTCCCTGGAAACTCCCCGACCTCAGTCAGGAAGCATTTCCTCAGCAGGTTTTATTTTCTCTTTGTAGATATGTTTCTGGTCTTGAGATAGAGATATTTGAGTTGAGAAGCAGATCTGATGAATGGAGGCACAGGAACAAGCCAGGATGATCCAGGATGCGTTGTGGCTTTGCCAATGTGAGGCCTGGCAGTGGGGCTGCCTGATTTTCCCATTTGCCTCCTCTGGGAGGTTTTTAATATTCAGTATTTTGGGCTGCTCAAGATCATTATGGCACAGAGAAATGGTTTCCTGGTATAAACTAACCCCATCTGACGCAGAGTTTGGCTGCTGCTACCTTCACAAGGCTGCAGTTTCTAACTGATATGCCTTATGGTGTGTATCAGGGCAGGACAGCATCCAGATGATGCTGTTGAGGGAGACACAGTGAGGAAGTTTCTAGAAACCGAAGCAGGGATGTGGGAGGATGGTCACCTCTTGTGTTGAAAGCATTGATGACACAGGTTTTTCTCTGTATTGTTTTTAATTGGCTCTAAATGTTACAAGTAGGAGGGTTGTTAATGGTTGAGTTAATCAGGATGAGTAACTGTGATGAGCAAAGATGCTGGATGAACCTTTTGTGAAGTTCACTTTTGGCAACAGAACGTGATGCCATTGAATGTGAATGGCAGCAGAGTAAATGTTTACTGGGAAGTCAAATCCTATTATTAGTTGTATTACTGTTATTAATGCTGTTATCCCTGCTCCCTGTTTTCTGGATGTGTCAAGAACAAGTATGGAGAGCAAAACCACGCAGCACATTCATAGAAATAAGTCTTAGCACAGGAAATGTGGTACTGGATGAAGTTGTTCAATGAAGATACCTCCTCCATAGCTGCTCCATCACTCTCCATCTCCACAGCCTGTGGAGGACACCACAGGGGCCACTGTCTGCAGACAAAGCTGCCGTGCTTTGAACCTGGTTGCATCCTCTGCAGAGACTTTGCCATTGGGAAGACGGTTTAGGGCAGCTTTTGGTCCTGCTAAGTCAGCACAGCCCCAAATGTTACTTGGTTTGACCTCTGGAGCCATGCACTGTGCAGACAGAAGTGTCTGGAGGATGCCCTTTTGCAGCACTGGCATCTGATCAGTCCTTCAATATAGCCCCAGAGAACTGCTTTTGGGGTAAGACTTTGTCAGCAGGTGCCCAGTGCTTTTATAGTGCTTTGTAGCCTTCAGATTTGATCCTGGTCTTGAGGAAATGCTTTACTTGGCAGCCCACAGCAGTCCTGTGATACGGTAGAAAAGCCAACTTCGCGCTGGCACACGCTTGTTCCGTTCTGTTTGTTGGAGCTGCAGGTAATTACTCCCATCCTTAATGAATAGCATTACTTTCACTGATGAACACGAAGGCTACATGCTGGAAAGAGGAGGTAAGGATTAAGTTTTATGGCCTACTGCTGCTATGAAAAAGAGCATCTAGGTACCAATTAATGTCCCCTTGATGGGATTAGCCATTGTGCTTACTGCAACTCTGGATGAAATTGCTAAGTCTGTTAGTTTAGACTTTAACTTCTTAAATATTGTAGACACAAAATAAATGAACTTTCATCTTAAATGCAAATGACATTTAATTCTAGAGACAAAAAAACCCATTCTATTTACGTTTCCTTGTGATTTATACCTCTTCCCACATGGATAAGGTGGCTTCTGAAGTCTTTATTTCATCTCTGCAGAGTTCAAAGATCAGGTGAATTTCAAATGTAATCTGGGTTTCCTTTGGTTGCCATGCTTATCATCTCCATGCTAAGTGAGGACGTTGGGGACTTTACTGGCAGCGGCCTCTCCCTGCCAGGTGACACATTGCTGTCACCATGGGACCCATGATGAAGCCTGGGAAGCTTCTCCAGACATGCTCAGCAGGGCAGCGATCGCTCTACTCTCATAGGAGCGAACGCAAAACACAAGTGTGGTTAACCAGGACTCCTGCTGTAGTGTCGGGATTAGCTGGGATGCAGGTGGGAGTGATGGCAGCGTGCTGCACTGTGACACCATCAGTTGGTCCTGCTGTGCTCCAGAATGCAAACATGGTGCTCTGCGAGCTCTTACGTGGCTTTGGTTTCCAGCCAGGATGTCCTCGTGCTTCTTCCTGGCTTGTTTTACCCCCATGGGAGGAGTTAAGGCTCTCAGGATGAAGGCATTTTCAAGGACTTCATCCTCCTTGTGTTCATTGGGAAACAAGGGCAGAGATCCAGTGCACTGATTTATTGCAGGGCTCTGTCAGTCTTTCAGGGTTTCCTCCAAGACTCCAGCTTTTCCCAGCCAGTTTTCGGCATCAGTAGGTTGCTCCTTTGGGGGAGTGGAAGTTAATTTCTCATTATGGCCGTGCACAGACTCAGAAGATGGGAGGTAGCCCCCTCTTGCTGTCTCCTGACCCTGTGATAACTTCCCAGCCAGAGAAAATCAAGCTAACAGTCACAGAGGATAAACCCCACCATAATCCTGACCATAAGCTTATGCTCCAGCATAAGGGGAGCAGCTTCACACCTTATTTTGTGTTTTTATTGTAAGGAACTTGAGCTACTTTAAATGCCGACCTTGGCATAGAAATGAGCAAGGTGATAAGATAAAAAGTGAATTTTAGAGCCATGGACCTTCTCAGGGAAGGGTTCTGGCTGGTCTTATCCCATTGTCCTAGGAAAAAAGAGTCACTTTTGGCTTTGCAGTATTTGCAATTCTCTTTTGGCAACCCAGGCTCCCCAGGCAGTAAATCATAGCTTTCATTAAATGATACATCTGACATTTACCAAATCTTGCTGTGACAATTTAGAAGGAACGAGTTGCACTGAACTGCCTTATTAATACTGCAGTAACGAGATTAAGGGAACAGCTCGGTCGTTCAGGCCAAAGGGACTTGATGAGCACAATGGAGAGGCAGATACAAAGCATCAGTTGACCAAAATATCCTGATCTTAACTTGTTTTGTGTTAGTTCCTTATGAGAGTGGCTGGGACCAGTCCTGAGCTGCAGGTGAGCATCCTCAGAGCCTGGGCAGCCCCAGGCAGGCAGCAGCTCCCACCAGTGTGCTTGTTCACTTTAAAAATAAGTCTGAAAATGGAATTTAGCATCCTCTTCCCGGTTGTAGCAGCAACAATTTGGGCAAAAATAGCCCTTATGCTGTTGTGGCTGTTTGTGAGAGCTGCGGTGGTAAATAACAGGGGAGAGGGAGGGAAGCATCTCAGCTCTCATCAATACTTAAGACAAAAGGCTTTCTGCTCTGCAATTACTCTTCCTGTCCTTTCCCATCCTTCCCCCAGGCCACATGCAAGGAACCTAAATAGAGATCAGGCAGCTTTTAAATGCCACAGGCTCATAAAAGAGGAAATTCAGCATTGTCAGGTTGCTGCCTATTTGGGTCTGTAAGCAGTACACCATCCTGCAAGCTCCACACAGCGGGACCAGCTATAACTGCACTGCTGGTGCCAAGAGCTGCCCTTGGCTGGGGCTCCGGCCTTCTCTCCTGAGCATCATTTGGGGGGGACAAGCGATGTGCCTGGCCAAGGGCAGGTCCTCACTGTCACACCCAGGCTCATGGCGATTTTGGGGGTGTCTTGCGAATGGGGCTCGCTCATGGGGCAGCAGCAGTGATTGTGCTTTGTTGTTGTGGTTTGCCTTTTGGTGTTCCCAGCCTGAACTGGATAAATACAGTGAATATTGTACATGAGGAAGGCAAAGTGCTCGTCTCCTCTGCTGCTGGGGGGGGTCACATCCTAGGTTTGCTCTGTTCTCCTCTTCCCGGTTCCTTTCCTATAGTTTGCTGCCTTTTTTTGTTACAGCAGCAACCCCTTTCTTGTCTCCTTGCAAATAGATTTATTCTGGGGAGGGGGGAAATGCTATTGCCCTTCCTTTGTTATCCCAGGAATTGGCTGGAGAGAGAGAAATTGTCTGTATAAAATGAACAACAACCCTTTTTTCCTTAACTTTCCTTCTGCTTTTCAGCATTTAGCGGAGCCCGATCACAATAGATCCTGTGAAAACACTGGCTCGCTCTTGATAAGATTCCCTCTTTTCTTTAAACCTGGCACACTTCCTTCATTAGCTGCGAGGTTCTCAAGTGAAATCCTGCAAATTGCAAAGCATCAGTTATTCCAGCAGCAAAAAGTGAATGTTTGTATCGTGCCAAATACAGGCTATTGCTTTTCCATAGAGACTTCCACTGGCCTGTAGCACTTTGCTTCATGAACTCTCTTAGGGTGTTTGTTTTCTGTAAGTAATCCGAACCCGTTTCTTGTTTCCAGACCGCAGAATGGTTCTATGATCCTGTACAATAGGAAGAAGGTGAAATACAGGAAAGATGGATATTGCTGGAAAAAAAGGAAAGATGGGAAAACCACCAGAGAGGATCACATGAAGCTGAAGGTCCAAGGAGTGGAGGTAGGAAACCAGATGGGGATGGTTTGGGTGGTGGCTGGGTTGGGCTACCCAGGACACAGCATCGCGAGGCTGTTCACATGTTCAGTGATGTGCTGAATTCCAGCTTCCACACATGTCCCTTGTTACTGCTTTGAGCAAAACCTGGATATGGCTTCACACTTGAGTGTGTTGCTGCTCTCTGGATGTCATGAGGTTGTGCAGCTCAGCATGGAACACAGACACAGAGGTGTCTTCACTCTGAGCAGCTTCTGGTAGAGCATGTGCTGGTTGTAGCAGGTGCTTTTCATGACCAAACATCTTGGGAGGGGGGTGTGTTGTTAAGCTGCTTTTATTATTACTTATGTTTTATACTGTGTAAGCTGTGTATGGATTTTCACAGTTAGTTTTTGGTAGCGATTGCCATGATTTTCCTTATGGTTGTGAAGTGTTGGCCTTACACTGTGCAGAAGTCGAATTTATGTTGAATTCATAGCAGAATCAGACTCTGGTTCAAGAATTGTTTGGACGGAGACTGTTGCTCTCCTCATGGTATTTATTCATTCAGAGGAGTTGGGATGGGTGATTCACCTGACAGTGTTTCTGGAATGAGCCTTTTTGTTCTAAAATGTGTTGTTTGACACAATTGTTCTTCTTTAAACTCTTTCTGTGTGAGGAAAGAGCTGTTTGAGTGCGCTGATCACTTCTGTTGTTAAAGGTCTGCACCGATGCGGATAAGAAGCACATTTACTTAACTTCTTCAATATTTTATCCAATGGGAATTACATTTTCTGATAGACCAACTGCAAAGCTTTGCCTCGCTTAGTTACTAAGACAGTAGGGCTGTGTTCCTGTATTTGATACTGAATTTGGGGTCAGAACCATGACAGGGTTTTAAAATGTGTAATGGTGGCTGTGTCATCAAGACATACTCTGATTTCAGTAAGCTAATAGTGAAACCATGAGGGTAGACACTTGTATAAGCTGTGTTGATAGTTGCAGCACTACCATGGACAGGAGGCAGCACACAGGTATGTGGTCATAGCACAGAACATAGCATACAACAGTGGTGTTCAGTCACAGGCAAAGCTTAACCCGGATCTCAGGGTGCATCCAACAGCCTTCAGGCTGGATTTAGGGCTAAGCTGAGCTTTCCAACCTCACCCCTGGCTTGTCTTGGTGGATGGTTTGCATTGCATTAACCCTTATGACTATGGTTACCGTGCTGGGGTTTGATGCCTGCGTGGCATCACCAGGAATGGGAAGCGGCCAAGTGCCTGGAATCCACCTCAGGCTCCAACTTCCTCCTGGGCAATTTGTCATTCTTACGTTCTGTCTGCTTTAATGAGGTTTTGGGGTTTAAAATAGTATTAAATGGATTGCATTATATTACACCAGAGAGGCATAACTTTGTTCCATAATTTTTACATCCAATAACAATGTTTTATTATGACAAGCACAAAAAAACCCAACCCCAGAAGAAGGCAGCAGAATAGGAATTGTGCATTGTTTTGTTTCGGGTTTGCAGAGTGTGATTCCATTAACTCCTGTGAACTTTAATGATGCAGAATACCAAAGCCTGCACTGCAGGACTGAACTGGAGGGGGTTGTTAGTGACCACTGGCAGCTGCACATGATAAAATAAAGACTTTCTGGCCTGTTTTGTCAAAGATGGAGCCAACAGCCCCTAGATCTAGTGCCTGCTCATGTGCGTGGCCATCACATTGAGCTCAAATAGCCCTGCTCTGAGCCCGGTCACTTCTATGTTATTGAAGTGTGTCTTGAGGAAGGTAACAAATCTGCAATTGAACATACTGGGGCTGGAGAGCCTCTGCACAGCACTCAGGGTTTCTTCCTGTGGCTGATCACATTCGCCACTTAAGAAAATAAGTGTCCAGGTACTTGCTTTGTGATGTACCGGTGTCTGGCCATTCATTCCTGCATTTTTCTTCAGCTTAAGAGCCCTTTAGTACCTGGTATTTTATCTCCAAGGAGGTACTTACACCCTCTCATCAAGTCCTCCCTCAGTCTTCCCTTTGAGAAGCCAAACAGAGCCTGCTCTGAGCATCCCGGCTTTGGTGGATGTGGGATGCGGCCAGCTCTGGAGCTGACAGTCTTGCAGCACCAACCCGGCTCCTGAGCCAGCACTGAACAGCGAGTGGCAGTTTGCACAACTTCTGCATGGATCTGTGTGTTAGGTGCCACTAAGGGTTATCAAAATCCAGATGGATCATCTGCATGTTGAAAAGACATTTATGGGTTTATTTTCCTTGGGTATCAGAGCATACAAAGGAACCAGGGATTCAAGTTGTCATAACAGAGGTGTGCAAAGGCAGCGGAAGAGAAACCAGCAGGGACAGGCAAGTAGAGATTTGGGTCTAAAATGTGCCTCCTGCATAAATCTGGGTCTGAAGGTGTTGTGTCCATGCTCTTGTACTGAGTGTGCCTGAAAGCGTGCCCTGGTTTCCCAAAGGCTGGAGGGAAAGCGGTGGAGCTCTTACTCAGGCAGAATTATGTATTTGTGACCTTCTACACGAGTTACTCGATCAGTACCGTGCTACTTCACAGATAGCCCCATGAGGTTATCTTTCTGATATCATCCTAATAGGAAGCGATGTTCTTTACTTGGACACACAGGCAACAGATCAGATTTAAAATAATAGAAAAAGGCTTTTTTCAGAGCTGGAGTGATAGTGTAGTTAGCCACATTAGGGTTTAACAGGGCATGAAATAACTGTCTGCCTTGTGGCACTGCCAGGTCATCTCAGCGGCTCCTGCAGCCAGAAGATAAATAGGTATCATCGTGGCACTGATGGAAAAATACTTGCAGAGCCGAGAGCCAAGAGCATCGACAGCATCCAAACAGCTTTGGAAACTGCAGCTCACAGGCAAGGAGGAGAAACACGTTGGCCCATGAAGCTACTGACCAGCCAGTTCTGAAGAGGGATTTGTGCTTGCAGATTCAATAATCAGATACTTCCTGAGCATCATTAGTGTGATATTCCTGCATCTTCCCGAGTTTTGGGTCAGGAGAAACACACGTTTTGGAACAAAAAGTTTACACCAGATGCTTGGAGATACTGGTATTCAGCAGTACTGTGTTGAAGGATTTAGTGAGCATGGACAATGCAGCTAAAGCAAATTTAGGACATAAATAAGGAATAAACTAATTTGAATAGGAATACAGTCATTTAAATGAGGATTAAGAGGAATAAGCTAATTAACAAAGCGGACATTAAATGATAACTGCCTAAAATCCTCAAGCTGTTGTCTTGGTTAGCATCACTGTGCATGACGGGTTTGGATATTACTTGGTTAATGTGATGCACAATCCTGTTAGAAAATGCTGGATAAACCAGGAAGGAGAAGTTAATTTGGCCTTTCCCTAAATATACCTCTTTGTGCAATTCTTTGTGGAATCCATTAAAAATCTCCAGTCCGTGATCCTTTTAAAAATCCTAATTAATTAGGATCCCTGGTGATGTGTTCCTCATCAATTCACATAATTAAAAATTTTAACTAATAAATAATAGTAACGGGGATGTTGGAATGGGTTTAACATCATTTGGGCTGGTGCTGCCCCGACTGCAGCCGGTTGGCTCAGCTGATCTTGTGTGTGAACCTTTCCAGGTGCCTCTGAATGGATTCGTAGTTAATGGCAGCTAAAATTGGAGTGAGATCTTACTTTTGTAGTGAATTTCCCTCTTGTCCTCTGCAGTTGGGAAGGTCAGGGCTGGTTCTGTTGCTCTTGATCCTAAATTGAGGATTTTCTTGTCTCTCCAGCCCCAGTGCTGAAGAGCAGCTGGGGACATGGGTTCTCCCAGACCTGGGCCCTCTTTGAGCTTGAGCACCACTACCCGTGATGTGACTTTGCTGAAGGACTGCCGGGAGCCTGGTGCTCCAGAGAAATCCAACAGCTTTAGCAGCAGCAGCACAGGGATGCTCCCATTCCAGCACTGGGTGTGAGTGGGACTGGCTCTGCCAGTGGAGTGGTGACCAGTGACTGGCACCAGCAGCCCCAGCTCATCCATCAGCCTTGATTTAGTTTGACACCAGTAATTTCAGATGGGAGAGATCAGGGGACAAGAGGAATGAGCCAGGGCTCACATATTTGACATGGCTTGTGCTCCCATATACAGATGTATGTTATCTCAGTGCAGTATGACCATCTTTATGAATTCCTTAGGAAAAAAAAAAAAAGGAAAACTTGATTTAAGTCTTATTATGAGAGAAACTTCCCTGTGGAGATGGAGATGCAGAGTATCAATTTTGTATGCAGGACTTGTATTTAATTAATATCATAACAGTCCCTTAACACTATCACAGATTAGTCCACAAGGACAGGAAGGAAAATTTTAGATTATTCAATTACTGAGTAAACCCTGGGACATCCCCATCAGACCTGGCAGGAGGGTTCTGCAGCATTGGGGTCTGCAAACCCCATGGACCAACCTCGGCTGTATGGCTGTAACAGTGAATTCACCCTTAGAGCACATGAGGTGGGGAGACGCACGAGGAGCAGGGACTTTTCCTTTTAGTAGATGACCAAATGGGCTTTTCTGTGTTGTGAAAAAGAACCCATCATGGAATATTGAGCTGCAAAATGTTTCTGTATCTCTCAATTCCCTGCTATTGTCGGTGAGATTTACTTGTAAGTTATTGCTGGAAGGTGACAGCAGCTTCTGAGGTGGCACGCTCCAGCAACACTGATCTGGAGAACTGTTCCTGGGATGCTCTGATCCAATTCCCTCTAATTTACACGGGCTTTGCTCGCCCTCAGAGGTGAGCTGTGTAGTTTGCAAACTAATTAGGGCTGCAGCGTTCACTCGGGCTGCTGCTTAATGCATTCCAGAGAAATGGCTTTGGAGGAGAAATGAGAGTTTAATGTGGAAGGCTTCCTGCAAATATGACACACACGTGTGCATGCATAAGCGCAGCCCTGAAAGTGAGGGAGAAAAACTGCTCGAGGAGTGACAGGTTTTAGACAAATCTATTCTTTCTCATCATTGGTTAACAGTATTTTCCTTGCATCTCTCCTAGTATTTGACTATTTGCCATTTCTAACCAGCCTCTCCCTTAATCTCCCATAACTCATTAGAGGGCACAGAGTCCAACAGCATCTCCCCACCTTGCCCATGGCATGTCCATCTCTGCAATGGGCTCATACAGAAGTGTGAAAGGTGCTGGCTCCTCATGAGCTGTGGCTGGATTTCATCCTGTTATCTATTTTAGGTGGTGTTTGCAGCATCCAGAATGTAGGGTTGTGACTGCATCTCAGTGATTCATATGTCTCTGGTAGTCCTCGGGAAATCAGAGGGTTGGTTTACCGTTCCTGAAGGGGAATATGGATTATCATTAAATCTGGAATGGGTCTCCCGAGAGTCTCCTCTTGAAGGGAACATACATATCAATAATTCCTTTTCTATATCAGGATCCTAATGTATTCACTTGCAGTAACATAAATTCACAGCAAATGGTCGTGGGCTTTGGCATCTTTTCCTAACGTCCCACACGTATCGAGGAAGTTTTATTCTTAGCAGACCTGTAACGTACCTAATCCTTTAATTGTCGTAGCTTCTTTTACAGTGTGTAACTTCAGCAGTAAAAGCTGTCTTCATATCTGGCTGTCTCAGAATGAAGATTCAGCTGCAGTCAGGGCCACTCAAATAAGATGCCAAATGGCTACACCCTGTTGTAGCGCATGATACCACTTTATCTGGTAACAGATTGGTGCAAATAGCAGAAAGGCTGAGAAATGGGAGCTAAATGATGGATACTGAGGATGTGATGTAGCATCAGGTGAGGAGCCTTCAAAGCCAGCCAGAAATGACATGAGGGGAGGATTCATTTAAGCATACATGGGGGTCAGGACTCCTTTATGGGTGATGGGCAAGTGGCCCATGGGCAAGCTCTGCACAAGTCAAGGACACCATCCCTTCAGCACAAGGCAGCAGGTTTGCAGTCGTGGTTCAGGTAATGGCTTTGTAATTGGCTGCATCACCTATTTTTTTCCTGTTTAATAAATAACGTGAATAAAGCTGAGCCACATGTGGTAGCATTGTAATTCAAATCCCATTCAGTAAAGTCTGAGCATTTCTCATTTAGCATGTAAAGGCAGCTTCGATGTAAATTATTCCAAAAGGATCTCTGTGGACTAACGACATTAGCGTCTGGATGGATTGAAATTGTTGGAGTAATTGATGCTGCAACTGCACCATGTATGGGGGGAAGAGAGGAGGAACTGGTGCCCTGCTCTAGTGGAAGGTGTCCCAGCCCATGGCAGGGGTTTGGAACTGGAGGAGCTTTAAGGTCGCTGCCAACCCAAACCGACCTGTGGTTCTGTGATGATGTGAGCTTGCACACTTGGATGAGGAGGAATCAGGAGGCTGAATGGGTCTAAAGAAATCGGGTGAAAACCATCAGCCCCTGCATTAATCCCCATCCCAAGGCATGGAGCCTATTCTAATTTCTCAGTTTTCCTCTTGATTTGTCTTCAAAGTAGTGGTAGACATCATGCTTCTGTCTGCACCACCTCCCAAACCAACCCAACCCAAATTTAATGTATATAGACTTGTTTTATTTAGTAAGGATGGGTAAATAATATACTTTAGAACAAGTGTGCAGACACGGAAGCAGCTCACAGACACCCCTGTCCCCCGTTTGAAACACGAGGTTTGTGTCACTGCAAAGGCTGCTCGGCTCAAATACACATTGACATTTATATTGACTATTTCAGTTTAGAGAAATCCAAAATGAAATGTATTTTCTGCCAGCTCTGTGGGAAAATCCATTTACGAAACCAAAATCCAATCGGAGATCTACAGATTGGTGGCCAGAAATGGGATATTTTGAGCATAAAATAGATGGAGATTGGATTGCTGGAGCTGGGGTCTCAGTTGAACATGCTGGAGTGGAGGTGGGAGTGGAGGTTTATCCCCCAAACTCGATCCCAGTGTTTGCAATTTAGATGAGAAGGTTTCCAGCAAAGCAGAATAAACATAGATACCTTTTGGACAGAGGCAATGGGCTGCATCTACTCTTCTGACCATGTTCTTGCCCTTGTGCTCACGTAGAGAAGGGCTGACTCCAAGACTGAAGCCTTTAACCATGGGTTGCTCATCCCAGGGCTCCCGAAGTGTTTCCAGTGGGATACAGCACAGTGAGGTAAAACCGTTGCTTTTCCTCACAAGATGAAGAGGTTTCCTCTTCCTGTAGGGATCCCTGTGATTGCACGGAGGATCCAGATGCTGAAGCAGCATGTGCCTTGTAATCTTGTAATTGCATTGTGGGCTGTGACGGAGATAAGGGCTTCCACTGGAAGCGAGGAGCCTCATGCCTGCGTTGTGCGCCCAGATTTAATGTGTTTGTATTTCTTCCTTTCTTTCCTGGGGTGTTGGAAGGGGAAGCAGATCTCATTTGCTGGATTGCTGCTAATTTTGTGTGTGGCAGAGATGCGGTAAACATGTTAACTTCCTGAGTTCCTGTTGGAAAGATGGGTATTGCTCACCGAGGTGTATGGGGAAGGCTGTAGGAGCAGAGTTGGGTCAAGGGTTTGAAGGCACTGGAGTTCCTAATCAAAACCTGGTGTTGTCCCCAAAGGCAGCACAGACACAAAGAGCTGGGAAAACAGGATTTCAGGCTCCGTCCTGCACATGTGTGCGTTTTAATGGCCACTTTGTAGGATATTATTTACTCTTTTTATAGGCAAGAGATTGGAATTAATCAACCCCAGTGTTTGTACAGCTCTTTGGAAATATAAAGCATTAATGGCAGTGCCACCCTCTTGTCAGGAGTGGAAGGGAAGCACGATGGGATGGAGCTGATGCGAGCAAGATTGTTGCTGTTCTCCAGCCACTGGATATACTGGGTTTGGAAGTGTGGTGCAGCTTGAGCAAACCAGTGCTCTGTTAGAATGAAGTAACTGATGTTACTGGCTTTGGTGAACTCGGTCTTTGGCATTTTCCAGGGCACACGCAGCACCCTGCGCAGTAACCTCATAGCCAAAGCTGAGATAAGTCAGTTTTCCAGACCTCAGGAATTAGTCTGAAACAGGCGCTGTTCTCTGAACCGTGCCCTCTCTGCTGTAGGTCAAATGAACACTGTGAGGAGCCAGGGCTGTATTGTGTCAGTGCTACAAGAAAGCACAAGTGACCGTGCTGGCAATTAAAGTAACGGAGCAAGTGTAAATGCCTGTATTTCAGGGGGGAAAAGCCCATCTCTCTATTCTCTGCTTGTCTCAGAGATGTCACGGCTGTTGGGTTACGTTTGGCAGTCGCCTCGTCTTCTCAGAATCTCTTTTCATTATAATTGTATGCTAATGTATTCCTCCATTCGGTGTTCCCATATTCCTGCTGCCATCGCGTGGCTGCTGGGGATTAACAGCACTGGAGTGTGCGGTGCTGTTGGATGCTGGGCCATGGCGATGCTCTCAGCCATCCCTTCCCATTGGAGCATCCCTCCATGCATGGGGTGGCTGCTCCCCTCTGCTCTTCCGGCCCCACTGCCGGGCTCTCTTGGATGCAGCAGCTCCAGATGCGGCTCCTCAGCACCAGGGAAGACTCAATGTTCATCTGGAAGCACAAAGCTTTGCAAAGCTGCGCTTGGTTTAGTGCTTTGGTGAGCTCTTACAATAAGGTCCAGTAACCCAGAATGTGTGTACTGTGACTGGGTTTCACCAGGTTACAGATTCAGACCTCCAAGTTAATAAGTCATGATTTGGATCTCCAAATGGCAAGTCTGAATGCTGGCACTGGCATATCCCAGTGAGTCGTGGCTGCCCTGGCAGCACTGCATTACACAGTGCTTTTGGTAGAAGCTTGGTAAGAAGGGATGTGGTGGATAAAAACCAGTTTTGAGCATTGGCAGTGTTTGTGTTAACTTGAAATAGCTGAGGAGCATAGTCTGAAAATGGCCAATTTCTTTTCCCTTGTACTTTCATATTAAGAGGCATGTTTAGACTTCAGTGTCTTTCTAATCTGCCCTTGTTGGGATAATGAAAAACACAAAAGCAGGATCAATTTTTGTGTGTTACATCATGAACTTCCTTGTGAACCTGCTCAGGTTCCTGCTCCTGGCTCCAAGCCTTGTGGTCCAAACCACAATCCTGCCCCATTTCCATCCTTAGGGAGAAAATGCTCAAACCCCAGAGGCCCTTCAGTGCCCAGCTCATCACACTGTGAGTTGGCACCTCCTGAACTACAGCAATTGTATAAAGTGTATGTAAAGGGTTTTGATTACAAACCCTGAAGGTTTATTGATGGCTGGAGGGCACTGGAATTCAATATCTATGAGTTGTCTTGTCAATTCACAGCATTTATAAATCCAGCGATGGTTGAGATGATTCTATATATAGGAACTTTATTTGAATAGTCTGCATAGCTTTCCAAGTAAATATTAATTCCATTATGCTATAAACTGTTATTTATCATGGCACAAAGCCATAAACTTACTTTACTTAGAATATAGGTAGTAAATTGCATATCCTGGATGAGATACAGCACACGTTGAATTCCAACAGCAATTCCCAACGTATTTGACGCATGTCAGTGTTAAACACGCTTGAACATGAGTTGCAGCTGAAGGTCCTGTGGAAAACCCTCCATACCTGTGACCCACAGGGCAATAAAGCATCACGATGCCAGGGCTGGTGAGCAAAGTGCCACGGAGCAGTAACTCAGATTCTGCTCTGTGCATGTTGTATGTTTGACTTCCCCAATTACCTAAATTACTCATTAAAAGTGCCTCGTAATTGCCTGACTCCAAGGCATTGCCAGAAGTCAAGGTTTTAATTATGCCGTTACTTGGTTTAATATGTAGTGTGTTCAGTCTGGTTTAAAAAGGAAGGTTTCCACCCGCTGTTGTTCAGGTGTCCCTGCCAGAGGTGTGGGATGTGGTGGAAGCGGGCAGGACTTCACCTTCATCATAAAGCACGTGTGGGGTTAAACCGGCTGCATCGGCAGGGCCGGTTTGATGCGTGGATCGATTGTTTCTCATGCATAAGCAGCGGTGCAGAACAGAGCTTCCAGCTCTGCAAGCTCCTGGGCAGAGGACGTATCAATAGAGCTGCTGCTGTGACAGTCGGGGGCTGTTGCACAGTATTGCAGATTTCAGGCGGGCTTATGAGCGCTGTCACTGATGGCAGCCCTCGGTGCGGACTGACCTTCAGCAGAGATTAGATCTTCCATTTTATAGCAGAAAACAATATCAGGGAAACATTAATGTTCATCAGCAGTTGGATGTGCTTGTGCTAGCAGAACAGTGAAGGCTATCTGCCAAAAGTTATTGACTTGCTGTTGACTTTTACCCACAAAAATAACTCTTTCTCTCTATATATATGTATAGGCTATGAGAGCTGTGCGGTGAGGAGTGTTAGAGGAAAACCCCAACAGAGTGTTAAATAAAGTAATTAGGGTTTAAAAATTTTAGGGTTCGTTTCTTTTTCTTTAACAACTACTAAATCTCAGCCAGTTGCTGCCCTAAGCAGAAGATCATAAAGGTCATTATATCATATTCATAAATGTGTATTTGTGTGAAAACTGGGGAGAGAGAAAGGCTCGTATCGTGAATGTCCGTAAGATCAACTGTCAATACCAGACAGATTGAAACTGTGAGGTTGTCATTGGAGGACTGTTCAGGTATCAAGGGATGTGCTCAGCATGCAACCACCCAGCATTTGAATTGTAAAAGCACCTTTGAAATTGCTCCACTCTTGCTTAAACAAACCAAATCTGAAGTGGATTGGGGATAATTCATGATTTTAACGTTAGATTATCAAAATCAAAGCCAAATGCGTAACGACTGTTGAAAGTCCATTTTAGGAGGAAGAGCCCCAAGCAGGAGATTGTTTGATAGCTGTAATGTTTCTTGATATCCTATATCCAGGAGGGTACATTAATTAAAATACAGATTGCAAGGTCAAGAGGAATGGCTGTGATCATCTGATCTGCGTAGCACGTGTTGGAAAATTCCACCTCCTGATGCCTGAATTCAGTCCTGATATCTCATGGAGCCTTAATCTTTCAAATAGATGTTGGTCATGATTTAAAGATAGGAGTAGACAGAGAATCTGCTGCATGCTGAGGAATGATGCTTTAAGGGGCTGTTGCTTGTACTATTCAAATGCTTTGGTTATTGCTGGGCTGGCTCTGTCCCATCTCAGTAACCCAGCTGCTGGCAAGAATACCAAGCTGGAGACAGTGTAGCAGATAGAGCTTAATAAACAGGAGGTTGTGGAAACATCATAATGGGAAATCTGGAAGGGATGATAAATGTGTGCTTTGGGTAGAATTGGTGGGGCTGAAGAAGCCAAAGGTCAGGCTGGTGGGTTTGCATGGAAAGAGGCAGGATGATTATGAAGCCATCAGTATACTCAGATAGAAGGGGGCTGGGGCAGAGCATACATCCCATCCTATCCCATCGTTGAGCCAATTCCCAGCCCAGATGACCGGGAGCCACTCGATGGCTGCGCTTCCACAGAGTTTGTTGGTACAAACAAGCCGAGATGCCCTGAACACTGGGACAACGCAAGAGGGAAAACTCCGGTGTCAAAGGCCGCTGACATTGGCTTTGGCAGGAATGCACATCCTGCTCGGTGCAGCCAGGGACCTCGGTGCTGGCCAGGAGATGAGTGGAGGCCGTGCCCTCAGCCATGCCCTGGGCGAGAGGCCCAAAACTGACCCGGGAGAAGTGCCTGCCACAGAACCTGAATGTTAATTGTGTTCTAAATGCTCCTGGTGCCGGGGGGCTCAGTTCTCTTCCTGCTGTGCCGCGTTACTACTTGTGTATTATTTCTGATCCGAGCGGTCCTGTCCCTTCGCGTGCGTGAGTTGATTTAAACACCATTTCTGCTGCTCTTTCCTGAAGACCACTGACGTTCCCCTGCTCCTTCCACCACCATTGCCTTCCCACCTTGTCCTTCCGGCAGCTCCCCTTGAACCACTGATGCCTGGTCCTTGCCTGCCCTCCTGATTCTGTCACCTTTTCTTTGGTGATACCTCACCTCTTCTTGCATCTCTTTCAAGTCCCTCCTCACCTTTACTGTTTATAGAGTTTTGCTCTGTTAATGTGTTCTTGTCCTGATTTCCTGCTTGGTTGTATAACTCCCTTTACCCCTTGCGATTCCATCCCCTTGTCCATCATCTCTTGCCTTTCAAACCCTGTCCATCTGAGGCTGGATCCAAATATCTTTTCTTCCTCTGCCCTTGTTTGCCTTCCCTGTACTACACTGCCTGTTCTGTGGGGCACGCAATGTGCCTTCATCCTTTTCAGGGTGCTGCGTGCATCTGCAGGGCTGTATAAATGATTAACCACGCTGATGATGAAATGTAGGGCATGGTGTGTTTTTGGATAGGAGCTACATTGCCAGAGAGGATGCATTTTGCTTTGAGAGATGTAAATGCCTTTCACCAAGCAAAAGAAGTGCCTAGGACCTTCACAAAAGTCCTATTTTTATTGCACAAGGCTCAGGGTAACAAGCAAGGCCTTGAAACAGCTCATCTGTATGGGCGAGGGGGTTTTATTATTGCACATAAACAGAAGTAGCTCTGGCTCTGGATTTTGTGGTTTTCCTCCCCAAACTCCTGGAGGAATGTGTTCAAAAAGCACGCTCACAGGAGGGTACAGACCTCTTCCCGTTCTCACTTTTTTGGGGTCACCATTTGAACTGTTAATCACATAACCATCGTGTTTGTGATGGAGGAATTCCAATAGCAGTTTGCTCTTCCACTAAACACAGCAAGTCTCAAGGTGTGCAACTTTTCCACACCGATCTATGGTTTTCCATGTTGGATGAGAGAGAGCAGGGCAGGGCTTGGCCGGGAAGCATTGGGAAGCAGCCACTGAGCTCAGCTGTTGGCAATTCCCTGTGTAGTCTGGAAAATACAGGGAGCATCCCTCTGACAGCCTGGTGGGGAGCTGCAGGTTGAGGTGTAAACCAAAACCAGTGAAAGGAGTTGATGCTTCCCCTGCCATTGCAGTGCATCCATCAGGATCTGCCCTATGGATCATACCTGGAAGATGCGGGAGATCAGAGCGGGCTGCCTGGCTGCTTCCTTGCACCTTCCCCCTGTATTTAATCAACAGTTACAGCCTGTCAGGCTAAGTAGGAACAACGTGTTTCTGTCATTTCAGCAGCTTCAGTTGCAATGGGCTCCCGTGGGTCGGGCTGGAAGTGTGGTTTGGTTTCCTTCCCATAGCTTCCATCCGCTGGTTGGAGATGAGGGGTCGGGTGCAATGGGCAGAAATAGCACACGCCGAGGGTGGGCAGGAGCCACCCTCTGCTTCTGGAGCTGGGGAAGTGCCTGGGAAATGCCTAGAGGAAGTTCCAAGTGTTGCTCGCTGCCCCTGGGTGGGATGAGGGAGAGAATCGAAGGGTAGAAGTGAGAAAACTCGTGGGTTTGGAATATCAAGCAAAAGCTGTGCACAAGCAAAGCAAAACAGGGAGTTCCTTCAATTCCTGTGGTCAGGCAGGTGCTCAGACACCCCCAGGACATCACAGGTAATGGTGAGTTACGCCATCACTCAGAACATCCCTCCCTTCCTTCTTCTTCCCCCAACTTTACATACTAAGCATGATGTCCCATGGTATGGAATATCCTTTGGGTCAGTCGGGATCAGCTGAGCCTGGCATCGTTAAACCGTGCTGTAAACCAGGAAGAGTCCAAGTGAGGAATCAAAACTCCCCCTCCTCCATACTCTGGTGCCCTGATAAAGTGTTTTCTAGCCAGGATCTTGGAGGAACATCCTTGTTTTATGAATGACTTTAGGGAAAGGAGCAATCCCCACCAGGAAAGCATCCGGGAGGCTGGATTTTATTATATTTTGCCAGTAAACAAAACCTGGAACATTTAATCCTTGCACAAGTCCTGTGGGATCCCTGTGACTAATGTGAGATGACAGTTGTCACAATATTCTGTATAAATACCCGCCTATTTGCAGGTGCCTGTTCTATTTTTAATGTGATCCCACCTTTCTTGCTGTGAGGGAGCAAGGGATGATCGATGGACTCAGCACCTACGTCTATCATTTATATTCTTTTGTCATTTACAAGATTTCATGGATTTTGATGCACTCGCTTGCTTGCCACAGTAATCGTTATTACACAGTTTAGTGTGGATCGAGGGGGTGATGCTGAGCTTTTCCCATGGGTTGTCGGGGGCTAGCACACAGGTCAGGCCAAGGATGACACATTGAGTTTAATGAGAGTGAAACAAGAAGAGGGGAAACATATATATCTAACAGCACGAGGATTTACATGCATGTGGTGTGAGGACCATGTTTGGATCAACCTACAGGCTGTTTCTTTAGCTATAGTTTTACATGTTTGATCCGGTATTAAGCAAACTTCCGTGCGTGGCTGGTACTTTTCCTCATGGATAACATGAGCCCTTAGTGTATTAATTTGCATATATACATATCTGTTTATACCCATATATATATTTATGTTGCTATAATTTACTTGCACACATCCAGTGAATTATTCATGAGGGACATTTTGTATTTGAATTCATCAATATCTTGCTGAACGCAGGTTGTAAATGTATTTCTGACCTCAAAGGCAGGGAAATTGACCATTATATTGGACTTGAACACTTTCCCCTATCTGTAGCAAGGGCTTCATTGGAGCCAGCACCCATTGAGCCTCCATCCACTCACTGCAGTGACTCCTGATGTCAGGAACCCGAGTGGGAAGACCCCCTTGCCAGCGCTCATGGCTCTAACGCCTGTTTAACCACAATATTGACCTCCAGTGGCACACACCAGTGAGTGGATTTACATCCCGCGCGGGTTTAAGCAGCCTCAGCTTTGACTATTGAATAAAGCATTTTTGTAGCCTGCTCAAAAGCTTGGAGCTGTGTTTACATTTTAATGGGCACTGCTGCAGAAGGGAACATATTTTTATTGCTTACATTTATCAGGGAGAGCAAAAAGCAAGAGCCTGGTTGCAGCTTTGCAGAGAATACGCTCTTCCAAGTAATCAGTGCATGAGACTATTTAGGGGGAAGCACCGTAGGATCTTTAACTTGTCGGATAACCAAGCCGGGCCCATGTTTGAGTGCCAATATATATTACCAGAAGGAAATTATATTAAAGAATAAAACTTTAAACAGTGTCAGTGTGGAGTGAAACGAGCAGGAAGTGGAAAGCTGTATCTCTGTGAAGGGAAACCTCTAATACCTTCATTTACAACAGCAAAATGAAGCCATGTGCACCAGGTTTTGAAATGACTTGTTCGAAATAGGTTGCATTTGAAGGATGGTTTGTCTTCATAACAGCACTTGAGGCGTTTTGTCTGACACTGAGGGAAGTCTGGAAGGGAAGGCGGAGGTATCCCAGTTTTCTGGCGGGACTCCTCCCACTTTGGTGGGAGAATCCCTGTGGATGAAGGAGCAGTTCTCAGTCTGGGTGGTGCCCCATAGGGCTGGTATGAGTAGGCAGGGTCTGCCTGTGCCCCACTGAGGAGATGCTGCTCTGCAGTGATGGTCCTGCCATGCACCATTGGACCAGCCCCATTCCCTGAGGAAGTCTCTCCATCCTCTCCTGGTCTTCCTAGGAGGCATCTTATTAAACCCCCAGATGCCATGTAAAAACACGTTTGCCAGATGCTTGTGGAAGAGGATGTGTCGCTGGCAGCAGGAGCAGAATGGGCCAAGGGTGAGTGATGCTGTGACAAACAGCTTTGTCTGTGAAGCCCAGCGTGGAAACATTTCGGCACTGACTGGATGGGCAGCATCCCACGAGCCACGCGGTGCCTTAGGAAGTTAATCAGGTGCTTCAGAAAGTTAAACCAAAGTTTTGGGATTGAATATTGAATTGCTGTTCAGACCCTGTTTTCCATTGGAAAAAATGAATCTAATGCTCTCAAATCAATTTCTTTTGAAGCAAATTGACTTTGTGTTTTGCTTAGCATGACAGTTTGCAAACAGCAAACACCTATTGGCACATTTACCAAAGGCATGGATTAAATGGTAGTTAAAATAGAAGCTAACTCTCAGTACATTGTGATCTCGGGCTGTTTTGGTAGCTGGTGTTGGGCAGCTTTCAGCTTGTGCTCCTGTGAAGCATCCGGCTATTTTGAGCCAGGCTGTGACACACAGCACTGCACTGTGTCCTGAGTTAAATGTGTGTTCTTCGCCCTGGGTAATGCATACATTGGCATCAGGAATTAGTGCCTGTTTTAATAAGAAAAAGGAAGAATTTAGGGTCAAGAAGTCATCCAGGTTCTTCTGGCATACGAAGCACGTACGGTAGTTCATTGGGCAGGTGATGTCCAGCTCCCAGATCAGGAAAGCGATGGCATAGCAGGAGCTGGAAGAGCCAATTCCTGACAGTCCTTGTGCTCACACATCTCCATTTGTTCTGCCTTTGCAGCAGTGCCTGGGCACAGAGAGCCCTGTGTGCTCCTTGGAGAGGCCTGTGATATGTCGCCTTTCCATGGGTTTTCCCACCTGTGAGGATGATTTTGCTGTTTCAAATGCAGATAAAGGGCCAGATCCCCCAGCAGAATTCTCCTCTCTTTGTTCAAAAGCCTTGTCTGGCTATACCGAAGGGAAGAGGGAAGGGAAAGACACAACAGCTCCCTCGGTGCTTGGATCCAAGCCTGAGTGTTTTTCCTGCCACAGTTCCAGTATCCCGGGTGGATGCAGCTCTCCTTGGACCAAAGTGACCTTGGCAATGCTTTCTGTTTGCCCTGGTTCCCTTCTAACATCGTTGTAACTGGAAAGATGTGGGATTAGAGACTGGTAGGGAAATAAAAATATAACTTAATGGGGCTTTAAAGTAGCGATAGCTTTGACCTTCAAGGTGAACTCAGCCAAATGACCTTGCAATAAGCCGTTCCCTTCCTGCAGGCACAGTGACATTTTCGAGGCTGTAAAGCATTAAAGAGGGGGAGCTTTCCTGGTTTTTACTGTTTTAAAAGCCAAGGGCATGACTTTAAGCAGGTTTCCATGTCCTGCTGGCCATGGACAGCTCCTGCTGCCCTCGCTTGCTCTGTTTGGCCAAGGGCTTCCTTGCTCCAGGGGTCCCTTCCTTGAGCATCCTTTGCGGGTGCTTGGTTGGCATTCAGTGGCTCCTCCATGAGTGCTCCATCACAGGTGTCTCCATCCAGGAATCCTGCCCTCTCTGAGGAGCCCAGAAGGGCCAAGCGTGGTGCCTCACACAGCAAAATGAAGTTAAAACACAGCAGTAATAACAGAAGTGCTTGTTATAAGTGGAGTGCTGTATAGAACAGGAAGGGTATCATCTGCATTTCTGAGCTCTTTTCATGTGCTCCTTCTGCTTTGCAGCCTTTCAAGTGGTATTTTCCCACCTTGGTAAGGATAATCCATCACATTCCAGTGTGCCACACTGTTAAAGCTATGAGGCAGCCCTCTGAGCCTGGCGATGCCGGCCGTGCTACCCAAAACGCACATCACATGGCAAGAGTCCTGTGGATGTTCCTCTTCCGACCTCTTTGCTAAAATAGCGTCCTGTGGATAGCAAATGAAAAGGGTACAACCTTATTTCTTCAAAGATCAGCTGGTCTAGCCCAGAGGCATCATAAAATCCCAAAACTTTGCTTTTAGGAATCATCTTTTATAAGTAATATTTTTCAGAGCTAAGTGGTAGGTACACAGTTGAGAAATAAAATACCAAGGCTCAGTGCCTTGGAGCTGTGTAGGCTTTTATGTTGTGGTGATGGCTTGGTTTCATTAGGAGAGTTACATGATGTAAAGATGTTTTTCTGTGGAAGGTGCTTCAGCACTGGTTTAGTTCAGCCTTGCTGCTGCTCTGCTCATCACTAGAACTGGTGTGTGGGTCTGCAGTGGTGCACTGCTGCTTTCATGCACATAAAGGGTTGTGTGTTGCCAATACAGACTCTTGCCGTCTGCCTGTGGGTCTTGTGCCACCCACAGCTGCGGTCGTGGGGAGGTTGTACAGCCACGTGTGTCAGGCAGCAAATCCAGACTGCCATGTGAATCCATTAGGATGCTGTGCTCCTGCCTGTTAATGGTACCGCAGAATAGCGATAATTATATGAAGCACCATTTAACATCATTGCCAGTGTGCTCTGCGTTTATTTATACACATCTTCATTCACAGTCAGCAGCACCCAGGCTCTGAAAGGCTCTGGATAAGTAGTATATCCCATGGCTATTACTCTTGTTACTAGGCTGCAGGTATTGTCATTCAGCTCATGTACCATAGGCCATTTTCTGAGTTATCCAAGGGGACCCTCCATTTCTCCTCATTTCTTGGTTCACCCTTATGCTATTGCAGGACCAGTTCCCAAAGATAGCGCCTGCTGCTGCTCTTTCCTCCTCAGGAATCCATTAAAAGTTCATTAAACTTTTTATAGACAGAAATTCAAAGTGCTGGAAATTGCTGGACTTTGAAAATGTGGGGAGAATATGAGAAGCTTTTCTATTTCAGAGAGTATTTAGTACTTCTTGGAGCTTTTTTAACAGTTATGGGTAAAACTGCAGTGTTGTGGGATAAAACACAACTGTTACGTGTTATTTTGGCTTGACATTTATGACAAGTCTAACACTGTGCTGTTACAGCCAAATTATAAGGCTTAAACCAAGGGAAAAGGCATGCTGGAGTGTGTGAAGGGCAGGAGCCTTTGTACAAGGAGCGAAGCGAGTGCCCTGGCTTTGTACAGCCCTGGCTACAGAGCAGAACTGGTGCTTGCTCCTCTTGTTCTTGGATAAAACCCCTGGGTATCCCAAACTCTATGGGACTTTTATAAAGACCTGAAGATCCGTATGTAGAACTTACTCTGTCTCTAAAATGAACTTCAGTGTCTACTTGTTGATAGCCAGTTACTAAGGGGGAGGATAAAACGCACATCCCCATCAGTTCTGGGGGAACCTGGTGGTTCCCTACATGTGGTTAAAACTCTTGATGTGTTAAATGAGATAGAACCCTGGCAGTGGATTTGGCTGTTATCTGGGAAGTGGTGGAAGCACAGATTAAAAATGGACTTAATTGTATTTTACAAGGAGTCAGGACATGTCACGCTGCTCATAATTAGTAATAAACTTATCTCTGCCTGACTACTTCTTATGATGTTTTTATTGATGTAGCCACACTTATGCTGATGGTTCCTTAGAGGCAATAGAGGGCTCACTGTACCAGAAATGTCTCTTGTTTTGGCAATGGCATCTTCCAGGTTTCCTTTTGGTCTGTCAGTCTTTAGCAGTTTAAGTTCATCTTTCTGATTACTCACACCTAAAGGTGGAAAAAACCAATTGCACTTTGTTTCCTCCAGTAAAGAGGAAGCACTTGTAGGGCTCCAGCAGAATGCATCTGCCCCTTCTGATTTTTACCTTAAACCACACTGATGTGCTGTGCTCATGGCTCTTTTTATATAAAGTTTGCAAGGAAACAGCCTCAAAATGAAACAAAAAAGAAGTCGGAAAGTGAACAAATGGAGATGTTACTCCATGGGCTCCTGTCTCCGAGCTGTCTGCCATGATGCTGATGGACCCAGCCTTAGCACTGGGGCCAAGCCTAAAAGTGCAAACTTTTTGCTGTACCTGCAGGAGAGCTTAAGCCATAAAATAGCACTTTATTATCTGCATAACACTGGACCCTTGCAGTAATGCCAATGTCAGAAAGATTGTTAATAAATAATGAAGAGCAGAGTGAGCCAAGGGTTGACCTTTCGTAGAGCACCATCTGTCACTGGAGCGTCACTTGATCTTTACTTCCAGGGTTGATTTCTTTTCGCATCCCCTTTGGGGATATTGTAGGTTCACTTTATTAATAGCTTTTGTCTGACTTGTAAAAACTCCTGTAAAATTGAGAGGTTCCCAACTTCCATGGGAGACAAATATTTGGGGAGCAAAATCACGGATGTTTGTGGAGCTGCCAGTGCCTGTCAGCCACCCTCCTCGCACCAGATACGTGTGACAAAGGAAAGCTGCTGGAAAACCTTCCCAGATCCCATTAGGGAGAGTATCAGAGAGCATCCTTGGACACTAGATCATGACCGGAATTTGCAGCTGCTGAGTTTTCCACTTTCTACATTGTCTGGCAATGGGAAGGTAACAAAGGAGGCAAAATCCAGGGCAAGAGTTTGCCAAGTGTTTAAGTTAGGGCTTGCTCGTGTCCTCTTAAGAGATTGATCCAGCACATGTTAAGAGGGTACCTGGGGGTGAGCAAATGAATCGCAGCGAGCACAAGCTTTGGGTCCACTGCGGGGCGAGCATCGTGTATCTTGTCACCTAATTTGGGAGGAAATTAGAGGGAGATGAACGCCCCAGGTTTTCCAACTGTTCATAAATAAGTACTTGTTAAAAGCATGTGAGCTCATCCCCTCGGGTTGGGGCGTAAGTGGCCCCTTTGGCAATACGGTTCCGGTTTGCTCCCTCCCCGCTGTGGTAAGAAATAGTGCCATCAATTGAAGGAAATCATAATTAAATATGATCTATACGAAATTTCCTTCTTACTTCTCTGTAATTGCAAAGCCCTGAATCATAAAAACCAGATACAGGGAAAATCTATTAAGTGATTTCTCCTGCCTTTTGAGCCAAAGGTGGATTATGCCCCGCAGTATATTTGCTAACGTTGTGCAGAACCTGAAATGTTCCAAATGATGAAACTTCCGTCACTGGGCCAGGAGGTGATTCTAAACCATAATAAATCATGCTGCCACCACCGTTTCCTTGCTGTTCTGCCTGAGTTGAGGAAGAATTTCCTTGTTTCTACCTGCTGTAAATCTCCTACCGTCCATAAAAACACTTGTCTTGATGCCTGGTGGTTTCTTGTCTGTGGCTTTCCAGCTCCATCCTCTTCCTGTGGTCCTAGCAGGGTGATGGGCCGGGGACAAGCTCCTTGGGGGGGTTGGCTTCTTTATTTCTCTCTTCTTCGCTGCTGGTGATTTTGAAGGTACCTCAGATTTAACTCATTTTAGCCTCTGTATCCTGACTCAGTTGGAAGGAGGAATGTCTCTGGTATGATTCCCTACGTTTTGGCTTGAAATGAAAGGATTTCCTAGTTAAATGCCTTGCTGGATCCTGTTTCAGAAGTGTCTCTTGCTTTGACTTGGCTACAGTTTGGGTGCAGATCATTTCCTTTCCCATACATTAGCACAAGCTGATGGTTGTATTGTAGCAGTAGAGGTGCTGCAGAGGTGGGTCTGACTGCAGGGCTCACAGGAGCCCTCCCTGAATGACGTTGCTTTGGTATCATTCACCTTTTGGGCAGGCATTTGCTAATTTGAATGTAAAAGTGCTTGAACTGGCTAGAGAATGCAGCAGGACCACGGGTGAGACAGGGGGGCTCTGACCTCTATGGATAAAGTTCCCTTCCCTGCCTGTGCGCATCCAGCATCCCAGGCTGTGCTGGGGTTGGTATTTCCAGGAGTTCATTTTGGACCCAGCCATGCCTCAGTAGCTCTGTAAAAACCACCTTTGTCTGCATTTCCCCCTGTCCCTGTCCTCTCCTCTCTCCTGAAGAGTGCTGATGGGAGCTCTCTGCCTTCCTTGTCATGTTTGGGATCGTCAGGGAACCCTGCAGAGAGGTGACCTCCATCAGGAGAGCGCGGCCGGCGCTGGATGCAGCCCAAGCCAGAGCCCTTCTCTGATGGACAAGGTGACATTGGGCTTCACAGCAGCTTTAATGCAGCTCCCTCTTCTCAGAGAGCAGTGATTCCTTTGGAACGAAAGGGCTGGGAGCCCCAGGCCCACTCCTGTGCAGCACTTCGTGCTCTGCTCACATCAATGTTCTGTGTCTCATTTCCTTGGTGGTGTTTTATCTTTACTGTAGCTGGAAAAGCCGGAATATTTTAGAACATTCCTACTTTGTCTCTGATGGCCACTGGTCCTTTTAATTGAGTATCTGGACTTCTGCTCTGGGAGCTGCTTCTCATCAGAATGAGACATCCACCATATCCTCCTGCTGGGCTGCAGAAGCAACTTTATTTGATTCAAAGTACATGGAAAGATAAAAACTTGAAAGTCAATTGACTTCAGTGTGGAGGAAAAAAATGCAGCTTGGTTATTATGGCGTATGCTAAATTTTAATAGCATTTAGGAAGTGTTTTGTGGGGTAGAAAGGAGAAGCAAACCCATCAAACCTCAGCTGTGTTCTGGTTTATAGTGCAGAACACTTTGCTGCTGCCATCCAAAGGCTTTAAAATGTAATAAGGCACGGCTGAACCCAGGGGTTTCAAGATATATGTAAAAAGCATGCATATAAAGGAGCAGAATAAAAGGTTCCACTGCAGAGCAGGTGGGATTTAGGCAGAGGAGCTTTTAGGGGAAAAGCCTCTTTGGCTTGTTCTGTTTCACAGATAATTATTTACTCACAGGAATGGCTACTTAAAGGATAACATCATTTGAAGTTTTGAAGGCCTGGCTTTCACCTGTAACTTTAGTTTCATTGTTTAGAGATACTGGGCTGTCTTGCACAGATTTATGTAAGTCTTTGCATCTTTACACACTAATAATACATTCCTATATACTTTTTGCAAACTACTGCAGAGAATTAAGCCTCTAAGTCTTCCCTGGTATCAGTTGAGGGGTTCTCTCCTGTTATAAGTGCAGTGCTGTTTAGTAACCCACTGGGAAAAAAGAAAAGAACCCTAAACCCAAGTAAAACCAAATCCAGACCTAAGGGGACTTCGCTTTCACTTGTAGTGATGTAGCCAGCACTGGGAATGGCTTTCCCAGTTCCCTCAGGTGAGTTATTCCCCAAATCTTTAATTTCAAAATGGGAGCCATGAATTTATCTTTTCCATTGGATGTAAATGCATGTGGCCTGCCTGGAGAGTGGTATTAATAGGTTACAGAGTCAGTGTTTCCAGGAGTTTCCAGTTAAAAATGGGAAGCAGTGGAACATGCTGATGCGCATCAAAACTAGATGCCAGAGATGAGATACTTTGATGTGTTTGTTGCAGCATCATTTATTAAAATGTAAGTTAGAACTGTGTAGATAAATCATGTTTCTCATAGATCTTGTTCTCTCTGCCAGTGAAGTAGTGACAGTGTGGAATGTTGCTCAGGATTTAGGGTAATGCCTTCAGAAGCTCCTGATGTCTGATGCAGAAACCCTTTGCCTTCCTCTAGTGCATTGCATGCTGGCGGTTGTCAGAGACAGGAGACTAGGCTCAGCAGGAATGGATGCAGTGGGATAATGTCTGTGTTGCATGTCTGCCACTGGATAATCCCCCACAGATTAAATTCTGAGCATGTTTCCATGAAGATTCGTTTACAGACATACTCCAGTGATCCTCCCTTACGGAGACACACATGAAGCACTTGAGGAGGTGCGGTTGTCCCATCAAAAGCAGTGATGGCTGAAGGAAAAGCTGCTTTTCCTTAGACTTCTATTGGGTCTAGCTAGGGAAACCTGTCCATTGTCTGAGGAGCAGTTATTAATCCTCAGCTCCTGAGCAAAGATGCTGTCCTTAATAGAGCTTGTTTTTGAAATGTAACTCCTGGAGTTGTACAAATACCCCATCAATAGTGCAGTGGCTCATTGCATTGTCCCCAGTGCATGCAATCTTCATTATTTGCACTGTTGGGAAAAGGCGGTCTTTCCACCAGGTCCGCACTACTCCATTTAGCTGAGAACAATGATTTATTCCCCCCTCACCATCGGACACCCTCTGTTTCCCTGGCTAATAACAAACCTTGCTGTACAGGAGGGGATGGGAAGGCTGCGGGGAAAGGCAGCTCAACACAGTTGGGAAGAAAAGCTCCTGCTCCCTGTTGAATGGAGTTAAGCCACATACATGTTGCTTAAAGCCCTAACTCACGTGCTGATGTAGACATCACTAAAGCAGGCTTTAATTCTGAGTAGCCTGGCAGCCTGAGCACGGCTATGGGTGGAAGGTGCTATCTTAATGCAGGTGGTTTGGGGCCATATACCCGCTTCCTTGTCTACTGGGGCTGCCTCTTTCTTTCTCTTTGCTGACATTGGGCTTGAATGGGTATGGCAGGTCTTGATGCAGACTGTCAGTCCATCTCCTTGTGTGGATGCCCTGCCCTGTGCTTGCTCCTCACCAGCTTTCTCTGCAGAAGGTTCTTTGGGCAGATGAGAGGGAAATAATGCATTGCTAGTGGGTGAAAGCAGGGATGTTCTAGTGCCTTGCTCCGTCTGTTGTTGAGGTATGGAAATCACGTTAAATTTCCAAGGCTCAGCACTCTGGGCCTTTGGAATAACCTGCTGGAGAGGAAACGCAAGCTGCCACCCATCAGAGCATTAACAGGGGGTCGTTAGCTCCTCAGTGTGAGCCTAATGTGGGGCAGGGCTGAACTGCAGGCAGGGAGGCAGCTCTTCCCGCTCTCAGGAGTCCCTGAGCATCCGTTGATGATGATGGAAAGAAGCAGGTACCTGGGACCTCTGACTGCTGGGTATTTCTGCCTTTCTGACTTCCCACCAGTGAGTTCATGTGTGGGACGATGGATTCAGGTCTGCAGGTAAGGGCAGAACTAGCCTGTGGTCCCATGTGACTGCTCTGACCTGGTGCTATCAAACTGCTTGTGCCTGCTGGAGCATCCGTATCCCAGGAAAAGGACAGGGAAGGGCATCCTTGCTATGCTGCTTTGGACATGTCGCCTCTTTAAACTGTTGTAAGTGCTACAGCAAAGCTGTGCAGTTGTCACTTGGGCAAAGGAAGAGATCTGTTGGTATCTCTGTCTGGCTGTCATGCAGAAACCTCCACCAGCCAGTTTTCCCCACTGCAAGTGCCAGTCATGAGAGCAGCTTGGTGTCATGCACATGTGGGCTGAGTCATTTGTCCACTCGAAAGCCTTAACTCTTCCAGAGTCATTGCTTTCCAGGGTACAGCCTCCTCTCCTAACGCTCGCTTTTCAATTATAAGTCTCAGTTGACCGCTGCTGTCGAGATCTGACAGCTAGCCAGCTTTTAATCCATTCAATGTGTGTGATACAGATAATGTACAGCGGTGGTGTTTTAACATTAGAATGCTGTTTGGTACTAACTCAAACACTGTACAAAGTGTTAAGTCCTTTACAAATATGTTGGCTTTGTCAACCAGACTTTGAACCCCCTGAAAGAATGAAATCAGGTTCCTCAATGAGCTGTTTCCCATGAAACCAGGTTGATGAGCATTAGTTGTAGTCACATCCTTTAATTCCTTATTAATTGAATCTTACATCTATTTTTCCACTGCTTTGCCTGGATCTGATGTTAGACCAATCAGTCCAGCATGAAAGAATGAGAGGTTCGTTCTGCTTGACCTTTTTGGATATTGATTAAGAGAGAAATTATACAGACCGCAGGTACTGCATCCTGCAAGTGTTCAGTGTGTGCATTGGTCCCTCTGAGTCTGAGAGAAAAGTCTGCAAAATTGGGTTGGTGGCAAAACCAGGGCATGGCAATAACCATGGCACTTGGGAGCTCTGGATCCTTGGGTGGCACCAGGGGAATTAAACAGGTCAGTAGCAGAAGAGCATTTGGGTTGTTCCTAGCAGGAGATGTGTTGAATGAAATGCATCAGGTACATCGAGGCAGGTAACACCGTTGTGGTTTCGTCCTGGTTTCATTAGGGAAACAAAAAGACCTGTAACTAGATGAGATTTTTGGCTTCATCCAGAAATCTATCAGGATAAACCATCCGAGAAGCTTGCAAGTTTGCTTAATCCTAGGAAAAAATGTGGTGGGGATTTTCTTTATTTAAACATTCTTGCTTCAAGCTTTAGAGTGTTCTTATTTGGGAATATGTTTCCAGTTATTTGCAATGTGCTAATTACCCAGTGGCAGAACCTAAGTGGGTGTAAATTGTCATATCTCTGCTGACTTCAGTGGAACTGTGGCAATTTGCACTTCAGGAGGATCTGTCACCTAGATTCCTGCCAAATCCAAAATCCCTCCGTGCTAACTTGGCTGGGGAGCCTCAGGCTCGTGGGAATACAGAAGAAAGCAAGCGTTTTGCAGGGCTTAAAACCCTGCGTGTCATTGATTTGTTAGCGCTCGTGTTTGGTATTCAGCCCGCCACAGGGATGTGTAATGGATACTTGAGCCATCTCGGCTGATGAGGAAGGAATCCTGCCTCAGCTCGCGCCGTTGCCGTGGAAACCGCTGCGGTGGTACCCAGGCTGGAGGGGGGCACCCGGTAATTCCGTGCCGAGGAGGCAGAACACGCACAGCCTCCAAAAGCCTCTGTTGAGTTAGAAACGTATCAGAGGCTTCTGCCTTTTATTGTGCCTTCCAACGTGACCGTGCATCCGGCCGGGACCTCGAAATGCCGGCGCCGTGGCTGGGGCAGCAGAAGTGCCCTGAGCTCACAGACAGCTGACCCTTCCCTCCGAGCAGGCTGGATGAGGGATGGCTCAGGGTGACGGTAAATAGCAAGTGGGGAATTCCAGGCAGAAGGGCATAAACACAGATTTGTTTGGCTATCTAGCATCCTGACGTTTCCTGCCGTAATGGCCTTTTAATTGATTAATCCTAATATAAAAGATTCATGTTGTCAGCTCCCTCCACAGCTTTTTCAGGTCAGTGTCGTCTCAGAAACCTACAGAAATGGCTCTTGTGTTGATGAGAGCCGTGGAGGAGATGTTGGGGACAGCAAAGAGGGGAGCAGGAGGAACTGGAGCCTCTGCAGCAGCCTGGTGTAAGGCACCTTATCTGAGAGCAGAGTGCTGTTGGTGCACTGGTTGGAGCAAGATGAAGCTGTTCTGCACCAGTGATGGAGACCAGGGAAGACACCAAGCTGTGACTGGTGGACTGCCCACCCAGCCCCATCTCTTCCTTCGGGGCAGGTTCTCCTCTTGGTCTAAGCTGTTGATAGGGCTTTTTTGTGGCTGATAATCTGACCTTGACACATGGAGCCCTTCCCCGTAAATCCTGTGGTGCCTACGAACCTTCTGTGGGCATTTCTCCTGGGATGTCACAGGAGGTGGTCAGCTGGATTTTTCTGTCTACCAGGGCTGTAGAAGTGTTTGAGGTAATGATATCACTGGCAGGATGATACCCAAGAGCCTCGTGAAACTCTGCCCCTGCATCTAGATGCATCATGCAGCTTTGTCTGGAATTTTTCTACTGGAACAAGCAAGGGGAGAAAGCAATCCTTGTTTTCCCTTGCTCTGTTCATTCCTCGGTTGTATCAGTGCCTTAAAAACAAATGAAGGACTTCCCTAAAAATCACACAGGTTTGTGAGTGCTTCTGAGAAGATTTCCTATGTGATGTTTTTAGATATTTACATCAAAATTTGCCTTTTCCTATGTAAAACAAAGCACCTGCATCCCTGCCTGGCTCTTCTCTGTTTGCCCTCCTGTGTCTGACCTTCCTGAGCGTGCTGCCTGCAGCCACCCTCTGTGTTTCCTGTGTTCGCTGGCTGGGTCTGCTTTTCCTCCTGCCTTACTCACATGTGTCTGGTAAGGTCCATCCTGCTCCTTGAACACCCTGGTGGTGGCCAGGGCCACGTTGGACAGAGCCTTGGGTGACATGGTTTAGTGTGAGGTTCCCTGCCCATGGCAGGGGGGTTGGAATTGGGTGATCTTAAGGTCCTTTCCAACCCAAACTATTCTATGATTCTATGATTCTATGTGATGAGCATCAGTGGAGAAAAAAAGATGAAGCAGAAATGTCAGACCAGACAGACAGTATTTGGGAGCCTATGTCAGCAGAGCTGCTCCACCAACACAGCCATGACCTGAGATCCTGCTTTTTGCCACTTTTAATTTGCAGATGGAAGCAAGTTACTCATCCCAGTGAGCCAGGAGGATGCACACTGTCTCCTCGTCTTAGGAGCAACACTGCCCATGGCAGCAGATCCAGGAGGACATGGACAAGCTCCTAGAGGAGCTACTGGCTACAGAAAAGCTTTCTCAGCTCACAGTTTAAAGATTTCCAATGAGAATTTGATTCATCAACCCAGTTAGTGCATAGGAAATCCCCCGACTACTAGATACGTGTCTTGATTGCTGCTAAACCTCAGGAAACAAGTCTTTAATCATCCATTGGCAATTAATTAGCAAATAAGAACTAATTGCAACAGATAGGGAGCCGCTTGGATTGAAGTCAGTTGTTTTACATTAATTAACTATAGAGGTCCATGAATTACACAAATATGTTCTAAACAACGTACAGGCACAGACGAGCACTGGGGGGTAAAAAGTGTCATTATTTATTGTTCCAAGAAAACATCCACAACCGGTGCAGGCCGCAGCTTGACATCCTCAGCACAGCTCCCTGGGGCCTGGCGCTGGCAGCAGGGCGCTACTCCTCCACACGTGGGGTGATGCAGGAGAAACGGAAAGCCTTGCGCAGAGACGTCAGCGCTCTCCTGAAGCGGTGGCGCGCATCGTCATCAGCATGCGCTTCACATCGGGGTGGTGAATGATGGGTGCGCTGGCGGCAATGCTGCCGTCCACGGGGCGGCTTTGTACACGGTCCTTGGCGTACTGCACGGCCTTTTGATAGGCGCGCTCAGAGATCGCGATGCCCTGCATGCCCACGGCGTAGCGGGCGGCGTTCATCATGATGAACATGTATTCGAGGCCGCGGTTTTCTTCGCCCACCAGGTAGCCCACAGCACCGCCGTGGTCACCAAACTGCAGCACGGCGGTGGGCGATGCCTTGATGCCCAGCTTGTGCTCGATGCTCACGCAGTGTGCGTCGTTCCGCGCACCCAGCGTGCCGTCCTTGTTGACCAGGAACTTGGGCACCACGAACAGGCTGATGCCCTTCACACCCTCAGGCGCGCCCTGCACGCGGGCCAGCACCAGGTGGATGATGTTCTCGGCCATGTCGTGCTCACCGTAGGTGATGAAGATCTTGGTGCCGAAGATTTTGTAGGTGCCATCGGGCTGCGGTTCGGCGCGCGTACGCACCAGGGCCAGGTCCGAGCCCGCCTGGGGTTCGGTCAGGTTCATGGTGCCGGTCCACTCGCCGGTCACCAGCTTTTCAAGGTAAGTGGCCTTGAGCTCATCGCTACCGGCGGTGAGCAGCGCTTCGATGGCGCCATCGGTCAGCAATGGGCACAGCGCGAAGCTCATGTTGGCGCTGTTGGTCATCTCGATGCAGGCCGCGCCGATGGTCTTGGGCAGGCCCTGACCGCCGAAATCGGCTGGGTCCTGCAAACCCTGCCAGCCACCTTCGGCGTACTGGCGGAAGGCCTCCTTAAAGCCGGGGGTGGTGGTGACCACGCCGTCTTTCCAGCTCGAGGGGTTCTTGTCGCCTTCCCAGTTGAGCGGAGCCAGCACGCCTTCATTGAACTTGGCGCACTCTTCCAGCACGGCGGCGGCGGTGTCCAGGCCTGCGTCTTCAAAGCCGGGGATCTGGGCGATCTGTTCAATATTGGCCAGGTGCTCGATGGCGAACTGGAACTGCGCTGGAGCTTCAGCGCCGAAGTGTTCGATGCCGGCACCGTGCAGGCGCTGGCCGATGCCTATGCCGGCGAACTGCAACAGCTCATCGCCCATTGCCTCGATCACCAGGCGGGCGGGGTGACGCCATCGGACTTCCCGCTGGCGCAACTGTCGCAGTCGCAACTGGATGCGCTGGTGCTGGAGCCGCAAGGCGTCGACGACATCTACCCGCTGTCGCCGATGCAGCAGGGCATGCTGTTCCATTCTCTGTACGAGCAGGGCAGCGGCCACTACATCAACCAGATGCGGGTGGACGTGGAGGGGCTG
>JANHGB010044026.1:0-39610 GCA_026283785.1 Coracopsis vasa
TGGTAGTGGTCTTTGGGGGTTGTTTACTTCTTCCAACAATCTTCATCACTTGGCCGTTCCTTGAACTTTCGTCCTGGCAGTCTTTGAAGCATGTGCAGTAGATAAATGCTTATGGTGATTTCATCTGTTTTCTGCTTCCCCTTTCTCTGAGCAACCTCAGCCCCCTCTGATTAAATGAGCACTTAGGTTGTTGAGCCCTATTAAGGCTCAGATCCTCAGACAGTCCTAGCAAAGAGCTCGTAGCAGAATTCAAGCTCTAATATGTAATTCCTGACTATATTTTTAATACTGTGTGCTATGTGCAGGAGCTTGGGCACAGTACATCTTGAAGGACAAAATAGGAAGGCGCTGTCTGCTTGGCACATACTGTTTGACTTTGCTGGAGAAAACGTGCTTTGCAACATGTATGGAAAAAGCCTACACTCTTGCAGGCTCTGAACTTTCCTGGAGTTGCATTAACTTTAACAAAGAGATGCAATAAAGAACTATCCTTGTCCTCATTTAAGATCTGTTTATGCTTTGAAAGTCCGAAGTAGCTCCCTGAGTTTCTCCATCCCTCTTCAAAACATGAACTTATTGTCAGAGCTCCATGCAGACAAGCACTATATAAGTTACTTCAGCCAGTGAGTTGCTTGGGGAGCAAAGGGGCTGTTTGTATTTGCAGGCTGATTCAGTCTGTGATCGCTATGTAGAGCTTGCAAACAAAAGTGGCAGTTCAGTCAAGCCACAAAAAATTCTTATCATTTACAGCACCATTCTTTAAAGCTCCTTTCTTTCAGTATGTTTTCTAAATTGAATTATTATATGTATGGTGTACATGGTTTTGTTTCACTGTGATTTAATTGACAAAAACCTCATTTTTGACTGAAAAAGACAGCTTTGTTGGGAGCATAATAATCCATGCACCATTAGCCTTGATTATAGTCAAAAAGGAACAGTAAAAATGTCACCTTCTAGCTCAGGTCAGCTTCCTGAGTAGATCACAGGTGGTGTTTGTTCACTTTACTGACTAAAATAAATCTTATTTCTGTTGGCTGCAAGAACAATGCAGTTAATGGAGATTGGGGTGGGCTTCAGGCTGTGTCGCATATATTCAGCAGAGATTAATTTAGTACTTTAATGAGGAATGTTTTTCAGTAGTCATGATGCAGCGGAAACATTCATTAAGAGCCTTGGGTGAACTTCCAGTAGTCAGGAAATAGACTATCCCTGTAAATTAAGCTGAGGCAAAGCAGCACAGTGAGCATGAGGATCCCCATAGCGCTCCTTGAATGGGGCCAGGCTGGGCAAGACAGGACAACTGGGGGACACTTCTCCTCCCTGCGGTTGAAGCAAGGGAGCAAGGGAAGATCTGGCAGAGCCATCCCATCACTCTGACATAGGGTTGACTCAAAATCCCAGTGGGAGTGACAGCATGAGTCAGAGTGGTGCCTGTGGCAGCAGAAAAGCAGAGAGGATTTCTTCCCTCTTCTCGCTGGCCTGCAAAGGTAGCTAGCTGTGGGAGGACATTTTTCCTCACTGCACTTCTGATGCTTTTCTTTCCTGTTTCTGTTCTCCAAAGACGAGGCAGAGCCAGCAGCTACAAGGATATCAGTAGGATTTCTTTTTTGATGCTATTGGTAAATCTTTTCCTTACCATCATGGTGCCAGAGAAGAGGTCTGAGATACATGGGGCCAGAGGGGGTCTGTAGGTCATGCAGTGCAGCTGGAGCAGGAGGGGAGTGTGCTGGGATTAGGGCATCCACAGCATGGGAGTGGACAAAGGTCCTCAGCGCAGGTTATACTGCTCTAAGAGGGCTGAGAGGGAGGGAAGAAATGAAGAAGAAAGGAAGAGTCAGGGACTGAGGGAAGAAGGAAGGAAGAGGAGAGCACCCAGACCCACAGCCTCCAGGACTGCATTGCTTCCTCCTCCAAGAGGTTTTGCAGTTTATGCTTGTACCACGCTACTATTTCAGTATGAACTTTCCTGTTTGGAATACCATTGGCCCTCAGCATTTGACGCAGAAATGCAAACCCACCATCTCTGCTGTAATTAGAGAAGGAGGCTGGGACTGTTTCGAATTTTGAAGCTATGACAATCAAAAAAGGTTTGGAAAAGAGAATGGTGCAGAAAAGGAGACAAAAACAGGGCATGTGTGGGTGTGTGCAGGTGTACTCTAGATCACGGCCTGAGGAGAGAAGAGGTGCAAACATTTGGGAGCCAATGCTATAGATGCCTGGTGTTCATCCAGAGCAACTCCATCAAATTCTGCTGTGCCACCTGGCTTCCCATTTGAGTAACAGGTCATGAAAGTTTGTTCCCAGTCTTATGTGAGCCGTTTTAGTTTTTCAGAGGAGTTGCAAACCTGCAAGCTGAGCTTGAATGTCACTCACAGAAGCTGTCCCCTGTACCTCTTCCTCCAGTGTGGTGAGTCGCACCAGGTTACTCAGGCAGTGCTACAGTTCAGTGCTTTCCGTTTGAATTTGATATTAACACCACTAAAGGCAAACATGGTTCCTCCCACTCTGATAGCAGGGGAAAAGCAAGGAGTAGAAAAGGCATGGAAGTGAAAGATGTAACTGCACATGGAACACACCCACCAGCTGATGGACAAACAATACCCAGAATAGATGGAAAATACTTTCAACACTGTGGCAGGGCAGGCTTCCCACACATGGTGTGCAGTTACAACTGTGGCAGTCATGGGCATCCTGAAGAAACATCAAATCCAGCTGGCAGAAGATTCAAAACTTTCCATGGTGTCAACCTCCCCAGAATGACTCCATTGTACGTACTGGGGCAGCACCAGGCAGAGAGCTGCAGTGTTCCCATGACAGCCCTCCAGCTGAGTATTGAGCTGAGTATCCGCCAGACACTGGCTCACTGCAGCACACTGCAGCAAGGTACCTGCAGCAAGGTAGCAGATTTCAAGGCCCAATTGGTGGTAGCGATGTCCTCCCTATGCACTCCCTGCCAGCAAAAGCCCGTGTGTGCTGGGACCAAAGCCTAGTTACTCTGCAGCCTGCATCTCTCTTCTTCTGCTGGTGCGAGGTAGGGGATCAGTGTGAAAGGAGAATTGATTATCACTGCCAGCAGGTTGCCACTACCCAAATCACTGCTCCCAAAGGGCTACCCATCTGTGCGGGTGCTTCAGCCCTCTGTGAGGAGTAGGAATCCTCACAGATGCTCGGGAAACTGGGTTGAGTGGAAGCAGCTACCTTTGAAGGGTTTGTGGAAATTAAACACTGGGCATCTCTGCCAGGCTGTCTCCAAAGCCCTCTCCCCAGGCTTTTTTAACTTGTGAATTACCCTAACCCCCCCCAACATATATGGATTCGTGCAATAGAAATTAACACTAATGTGGCCATTTTTTATCTAATCTCTTCCTTTTGCTTAATTTTGTCAATGTTGTAAAAAGAAAAACTAAATTCTCTTTCTTCCTGAGCCTTGTATGGGCTCTGTCCATAGCAGCAGGCCTGTGCTGAGGAAGCAGCTGGAGGATACTGGGTATTTTGCTCTTTGTTTAGCAGTTGACTCCAATATAACCAAGTTAATTGGCCAAATATGTTAACAGCAGTGTACATTGCTGCGCAGGCTAGGTAATATAGTAAGGCCTGAATATAGTAAGGGCTAAGAAAGGGCTTTCAAACTATTTAAAAGGAGAGTCAATAATTCTTGTTATATGCTGCCTCCTTCTCTGCAACAGATCCATCCACGCATATTATAAGAAGAGCTGAATCACCTCATTATAAATAGACTTGCTACGTATTTTTTTCTCCCTAAATATTATTTCAAACTGAACATGCCTACTCTATTCACTTTGAATTACTGCTTCTAAGAAAAGAGAAGGAGAGGACATTTTCTAACTCTACTTTCACTGTTAGTAGTCTGACTGTTAAAAAACCTTGACTATCAGCCTTTGGGATGCAAACCTGCTCCCATTTAAGTCAATGGGAGTTTTATCATTGACTTAATTGGAAGTGAGACTGAGCCATTGGGCATGTGAGTGCCTTTGTGTAGAGCTCGGAAAAAAATAATAAAGGGGACTGAGGCAAAATGTGGTGCCAGTTTTTTAATCACAGCAATAACCCAGCTTTGCCCAGCCTGCCCATAGTCATGCTGAAAGGGAAGCCTAGCCTGAAAGGAAGCGCTCATAATATTATAGCTTAATTAGTTTATGGGGAAAAAGTGCTGAAGGGGATTGAAGCTCCTGTTGTTAAATATTTTACCATTGCAACACTGACTAATGTTGTCTGCCAGACACTAGCCAGAGTCCTTGCCCTGTTCCGCAGCAGCCTGCCCATGTTTCTGTGCTGCCTCCTCAGGCCTCGATTTTGGTTTAATGACAGTCATTCTGGGTACTTCTAAAAGAACAGAAAACATTTCTGTGTATCTAATTTGCCCATTATTAACATTATCCTCAATCTTTTAAGTAGCTGATTATTAAGCAAAGAAATAGCAATGAAGCAAGGAAAAAATGTGATAGGGAGATTTACTGTGTGGGAGGCAGAGATAAAATTAGATTTCTTTAAGCTATGTAGTACAGTTATTAGGAACTTAGGCTAATTTTTCAAGGAGCTGTCACTTAAATAACCCCATCTTATTATTCATGCTGAGGTATTTACTACAGAAATTCTTTCCCCCAGGTCATCATTTTTTTCCAGCAGCAAAAGTTGGGAACTCAACAATTGTTTGCATGCCCAAATAATGCAATGCCGTGTTATGGTAATGCAAATAATAGGTTATTAAAGGACACGATTTAAAAACACTCTGCTGGTTCTAATGGAATTTGTTTGTTTCGCCTCTTAGTATTTTCACCATCTCTCTCCACGTTTTCCATCCACAATATCTCAGAAGAGAGAGCAGTAAATTTTTCCCACCTTGATTTGTTCTTAATGCTGTTTCTCATTACCTGCTGCCTTTTCTAAGGGTGCCTCAGCATCAATCGCACTGACTGCTAGTGGCACCCAGTATCTCCACTACCACAGAGCTCTGAAGTGTATTTTCTGTTGATTGCTTTCTTTTTCCCCAGCTCTATTTGTTGCTCCCACCTCCCTGTTGCTCCAAATCCTGGCCAGTGTATGAATTAATCAGAATGACTTTTAGGCTAAACTATGTGCTCTTGGGAGCATGTGTAGCTCTTAACACAGACTACATTTTCTAAGCCATGAGCTGAGAGGTAGTCTCAAATTGTTTGTGGGTTTGGCAGTCCCACACTGCTTGGCAAAAATTTCCACTTATGTTCCTTTTGACAGCGTTTCCAGCTCTACTCTTCTGTTTTGTTTTGCTTTACAGGACTACCTCAGCATGTACTTCTAACTGCAGGTTGCTGGCACGCCACCCTGTGTGTTCCTGTTGGCATTCCCAGTGACCCAGGAGAGGTCTGCATAAACCCATGTAACTCTTCACTGTAGAGTCAACCTCTCAAACCTCATGGGGACTTTAAGTCTTCTACAAATGAGGAAGCTGATGGACAACAGCAGGTTGTTGTCCTTTGTAACAGAAAACATAATGAAGGTATTGAGGAGGGAAACAAAACGTATACTTTTGTCATGCTTTCATTATTTACAGCCTCAGCATGATCTCTTGCAGCTGGTGGTTTGCCAGTAAAATGGGTCCTTCCTTTTTTAGAGGACACTTTTTAATCGTTGCCCTCTGCTGTGTGGTTGGCCAAGTGTGACCTCACATGCCAAATGCTCAAGGTTTGGAAAAACAGCCAGCCCACCATTCAGAGCTGTGCTAGCTGTGTTAGGCTGCTCGCAGCACGTGTGGTGTAATTTGAGCAGAGGAAAACAAATGATACTGAAATGAAGATCATCTATAGTCCCTCAAAAATAGCTAAGATCTGGGAACCTCCTGAAAGCTGCAAATCCATATGAGCCCAAGACCTCTCCAGCTTAGGCAGGGAAGAGACACTCTCATTTCCACAAGGTACTGGCTGCTGCTCTCCTGCCTCGGAGTGCATGTTCCTCTAGGAGAAGTTTGGAGAGGTTGGGGCTACCACACATCTCAATTTTCAAGAGAAATGCTTGCAGTTTAAAATGAGGTAGATATGAACATGAAGGTGAGCAAAATATGTCTTTAAAACATGGACTCTGTTCTACCAAGGGAAAAGGAAGATCCTAACCAGCAATTGAGGCCATTACCTCCAAAACAGCAGCATTTGGGGAAAAATCAGCCTTTAAAGCAACCACTTTGATTCGTGAAAATAGGTGTAAAAAATGCTGAGGAAGCTCTGAGGTAAGAAGAAAAAAAGATTAATATGGACTGGTTGAGGCTGGGTGGGAGGTGGTGCATTTTTGAAAATGCTGAGACTAAGACAAAATGAAAACAGGGTTATTGGGAGATGTATTTGTCTCTGAAACTCAAGAGACTATGCAGCATTTAAGCAGCACCAGGGAACTTATTTTCAAGGCAGGTACAGAACTGATGGAGTGCAGAGGCATGGACAGTGTGTTGGTGATGTCTATACTGTTCTCGTCTTTGCTGCTAGCCCCTTGTGCTGCTTTTGGTCCACGTTACCTCCCTTCCTCTCTTTGCATCTCTCCTTCTCTCTTTTTTATTAGAGCTGATAGGTTAGGAAACAGAGGTTGAATCTGCCTGGCAAATTTGCATGCCAAATTCACAAGACCATCAGGCTCTTCTCGTTCTCAGAAGTATCTGTCCTTACAAATACTTGTAACAGAGATGACACTGTGTCCCAAGTGGGTGAATGGAGTTTTCAGAACTAAGTTTTCAGTAAACACATCAGCATTCAGTCAGTTGTTTTCTTAGCCTGACTATGGCATTGTTCTTCTTGTAACAATAAATATTACATTAGTTTTGTTCTTTTATAGGAAAAGAAAAGTGGGAACGATATGAGGAACTATAACATGGGACTGCGAGTACAGGCAGGAAGAGTGTAACTGGGACATGGATTCAAGGCAGAATGTTTTGAAAACCTTTCAGATTTGTTTTCCTCTGTCTTGGTGACCTTGTCCAATTCTTTTAGTTTTCTTTTCCAGCAGTACATGTGACTGCAGGATATCGGGACAAACTCCCTTCTCCATCATGTAAGAACAAGAGACACTTCCTCCCAGTTTCCAACACTCATATGCATGCATCCCTGCACTGGACTCTACATTACGTTGACACCAACATGTGCATGTGTGCTGGAGCACAGGCCCACTGTGACTTGGTTTGCTCGCTACATGCAGGTGATGCAAGTCATGTTTGACATATGGGTTCTAGTGGGGTTTGTGCTGTAACTGCCTTGCCAGGGCTTACACCCACTGATGGGTGTCCCCTTCTTGTGTCCCCTTTGTCGAGTAGCACCTTCTCATCCCAGCCTCTCAGCTGCAGGAATGGGGATGACTCTGGTTTTTCTCCAGTCAAGCCCAGCCTCATGAGCCTTGGTGAACAGCCCTGAACATGGAGCACACAGTTCAGGGCCTGGCAGATACCCATCAGTGTTTCAAATGACTCTTCATTTCCAGTCTCCTTCTCCTTTGTCTGGCTCTTGTCATCCTTCAAGTGCTGTGGGATTCCTTCCCCTGCCCCAGATTTTCCTTTGTGTCCCTACACAACTCCTGAAGGCCAGAGGTTCAGAACTTTGGGCCAAACTGTTTTCGTCTGAACCCTCTGTGAAATACGCTTAAGCACATATTTACCTAGCTGAGAGGCACATTGTAAGGTCTAATGAATGGCTCCACAGTACCTGGTATGATGTAAAAGCCTAGAAGAGCCTGATAAAGAGGTGAGCTTTTCTTAATTAAGTTAACCTTCAGATTAATAGAGCTGCTTTCTAAAAAATGCAATGTGAGAGCACTCAACTCCTCCAGGGTTCTAATTCTGCAGGGCTCTAATCTCATTTCTGGGGCTGCACTCAACAGAAACAGCCAAACACAGTATCTGTCAGAGGGTGCATACATTGCTGGGGAAGCATGCTGGTCCTCCCTGCTTATTTATGCTTTACAAAGTATAAATTTCAGAAATAAACAGTTGATGCACTCTGCATGCAGGGAAACTTTGCCCAAGGCTGAGCTAGTGATGGTTTTTCCTGTGTGTCTGCTTGCTCCTTTGGATGATGCCCACATGCTGCTATTTCAGTTTCTAACCTAGCAATTATCCAGCTACATGTATGTGCAGCAAGTGCATCGAACACAGCTGCCCCCCCACTGAGTTTGAGGAAACTCAGGTATTTCTTTCCCTCCTTTTATTGGATTGACCCTTTGCATGTTATCCTGTAATTCTTTTTCTGTAGCAATTTATAGCTATAAAGGTATATTGTTTAAAACCTCTCTTTCTTATCTTGACAGATTACAGTTCTGTTCTTTTAAAGATTAATTAACCAGGGGCTTTGTGGATAAGCTGTTGGCTTTAGTGCCTCACTTCAGGGGCCCTTCCCATTAAGTGTAAAAGACAGAGAGGTCACCATAGCATTGCTCAGCACAAATCCCCCTCCCACTGGAAATCTGCCATCCCCCTTTTGATATGAAAAAAGGAAGAAAAGAAGCAAAATGTTGGAGAACATCTGTGGTGTGTCTTCTGGCAGTCTGATGTGTTAATGTTTCTTCTGCTAGGAAACAGCTGAAAAGACAAAAGGCTTGCTGACTTGCTTCTCTTGCCATCCACGGTCAAGCAGGAGGAGCCGCTGAGTGGGAAACTAGAGCTGGTGCAGGCAGTATGCTGTGCAGAAGCAGCCATAAATCCCCCATCAAGGTACAGATGAAGCTCAGTCAGCAGAAAGTTCTCAGGAAATGCTGGATACCAGCCTGGGTGGAAGAAGACAGAGGACGAACAGTGTCACCCAGTGGAGGTGGGGCAGAGGGAAAGGGAGCCCTTAATGATAGGGGTGTAATGTGGGGCCCCCAAAGTGCCTCAGCACAAGACCAAGAGCACTTCTGAACAGGGAACTGCAGCAAGGGCCCCTACCGAGTCCCTGCTAACAGACTGAGGGAAAATTCTTCAATACTGCATAGCAGTGTCTCTTGGAGGGGGTTCGTTTGCCTTCCTGGGTTGAGAAAGGTGAATGGAGCCAGCATGATTCTAGACAGTGGTACCTGGTGTCGGCAGGAGCTGCTTCACTTGTTTAAACTGTTTAAGCCTATTGAGTAATCAATAGCTTAAACATTAGTTGAAGACAGTTAGTTAACAAAAATTACTGGCTTTTTTTCCCTGTGAAAAAATAGAATTCCAGGAAATGATGAAGACTTGCTTGAGAGTTGATCTGAGTATCTCTGGCTTTGGGTGATCTATTGAATTTCAGAAAATATTACAGTCTTTAAAAAAACAAGCAGATATAAAATGGAAAAGTGTTTTACCTTTAAAGGAAAGATCTGTAGTTTAGTCTTGCACACAACTAGTTTATGTATGCATATCTTATGAATTTAAAGATTATTTCTTTCAGTTCATATTCATCGTGCTTGTAAGATGTATTTCAGGGGACAGAAAACATGTAAACAAGGAAATAAACTTAAGTCATTTTTTATTTGTTGCTTTTGATCACTTCAGCTATGAGGAAGAGTGCTTAGGAAGAAATCTACCAGAAATATGTGCAGAGGCACGGATGACACTACACAGCCTGGGGTTTGGCTCAGGCAGTGAGATAGCCAGACAAATCACTTTTTCTTACTGAAGTAAAAAAAGTGCATTAAAAGGTGTCATTTAATGCATACTATAGTGGTAGAAATGTGGGGTTTGTGTGTGGGACCACTGATTTATTTTCTTAAAGCCAATATACATCACTGCAAGCCACCCTGCCTGTTTTATTCTGTGTATCTGTCTATACAGCCATTTCCTATTCTAATTTAATTTTAAGAAACTGAACTTCCATAAAGAGATTTATTATGGGTGTGATGATTTCAGACTTTAAAAAGGAGCCACAGGTGATTTTAAAAGATGAGATAAACTTTCAAATACATCAAATGTCTCATTGGATGAAAGATTAAGATGAGCTTGATTTTATCTGGATTTTCAGCAGATGCCCAAATTAGTTTTCAGACTCTCTGAAGGGAGGTAGAGACCTGGGGTTTGCATTTGTGGATCTGAAGGATGAGGCTGGCTTGGTGTCTGAATGGGAAACAGGATTTTTTTGACTTTGGATGCAGACCAGATTTCTCTAGAAATATGCTCTTTTCAACCCAGAAATTTTGTCCACACACGGTTTGGAGACTTTGGTTGTTTGTCAGGAGTTTGAGTGCTAAACAAAGCTTGCCGGGGGACAGCACTGCACCTTGTGGTTCACCCACTTCACAGCTGAGGTGGAGGTCTGCAGCTTGTTCAAGTTTTGCTGCATGTGTGCCCAGGCAGCAGGCTGTGAGGCCTAGCTTAACCTCTGCTTGGAGACTGTCTCTTGAAGTCACACTAGCTGGGACTGGACCCTCTTTCCCATTGCTTCTTCAAGTGTATGGATAGCTACGAATGCCTGCATGGGAAATATCCATGCTCCCTACACGGAGAAGCTTTCTGTTCCCATTTCTAGCCAAGATTAAGTGACAGTGTCACGCACAACTACAGAAGGGAAGTGTCCAGGAGGGAGTATGTGGTCTGTTGCTCTCACCTCAGTTCTCTGCTGTTAAATCAAAGCTATCTCTGAAAAAAACAGGCTACCAAGAACTTAAAGAGAAAATCTTATTCCCTACTTGCTAGTGCTTGTCACTTAGTGGTAAGGTTTATGATCTCTGGTCTTTTCTCCAATGCCCCAGTTCCTTGAGTCACACAGCTTGGAGAGAATTGTTTTTCTCATATGTTAATTTCTAGAGAAAAGCCTGAAGACGTGACCTGAGTCCTCCTTCTACAATGAGAAGTGAAAAGAAAAATGGTCAAACTTATTGTCCTCAGCAGACATCTTAAAATTCCAATCTTTTCTGAGATCTAGCTTGTAATAGTTTTAAAGCCTAGCTGTGACAACAGTGTGTTATGATTATCCAGCACAGTGTAACGATGCTCAGGGCTTCCTACCACCATCACTACCTCCTTCCCTTGCTAAAACTGACAAATCCTTTCTACTTCTCCATCTCCTTTCTCCTGGAAGCCCCTGGGTCCCCTCTTCCTTGCCTCTTCCAGACTTTCCTGCCTCCTCATCACCTCCCTGTGCTCCTCCAGTCACTGTGAGCATCTGGTGAGCACCAGCACAGCTTTAGTCCCTTGGTCCCCTTCTCGTGTCCTCTTCATCAGGTGACACCTTTCTCACCTGGTAGCTTTCAGGGGTGGTGAAGACAGCATGATAACCCAGCGCTTGCTGCCTCATTCAAGCCAAACACAGACCTGGCAGAGGGCAGTTTTGATGCTGAGGGTTTGGTGATTCTGACAGATGCTGTTCCTAGTATCATGTTGTGTCCCTTTAGAGTGTTCCACCTGTGTGATATTTTAACGCCATATTGTCACTTCACTATGTCACGTATTGAACAATGATTTACAGCATTTTCTACATGGCATGTAAGAGTTATTGTGAATAATCATAACATATTTTATCAACACGTGTTTGGGTTTCAAATATCAAGTTTGTGTCATTGTCTGCTTAATAGCAAGGTGGCTTATCTATAGTAACACAATCATTATTGATTTTCTGATTGATGATTCAATTGAAACAGGTGGGCATTTCTGGGGAAGCATTACCAAAAACTTTAACAGCAGCAGCATGATGTATTTTACTTTCATCTTCAAGGAGACTGCAACACAAAGAATGTAAAGCAGACTTTGGTCTTGGTGAGGTTTTCTGGACAGGTTAGAAAGAAGGAAAATCCACTGTGCACTAGTTCTATGTTTTGCATCACTGTCAATAGCAGCTTCCCAAGTGAGTGGGCCACAAGGTTTAGTTAGAGTGATAGGCACAGTTCCAACTGGGGGTTAATTCACCATAACGGGTTGCCCTGGCTGTAATGCCATCAGATATTTCCTTTCATTAGAAGGTGGAGCATCGGGTTCAGTTTTTGCAGAGAATTCTCAGCTCACAGAGCTCCCAGTGGCTCCATTCCAATTATTCAAGTGGTGAAGTACTTCGGAAAGTGGAGTATCCCAGTGGCTTAAGGCTCTTTTTCAATAATGCACTAGCTCTTTCCACCATCTCAGTTGACTGGGACTAATATGGGGTGTGGAACACCCATTAAATTTCTTCTTGGTTTGTCCATTCTTGTACCTCCTTGCAAAAGAATTGTGAGCCATTATCACTTTGGATGGTATTAGGAGTTAGGCAGAATGGAGAACCAAGATGAGAGCCCTCATACTGTATTTTGTCCATCAGGCCTTTCAGCATTCAGTTGCCATAAGTAAGCCAAAGACTATTCCTACACCTGTGAGGATGTAGCAATATCCCACAGAGGGTTTGAATGACATGATATAATCAATTTGCCATGTAGGCCAGAAAGTTTTTCCTTGATTGATATGTAGGGGTGGTGCTTTAGCACAGTGACTTTTGTGTAATTCTTATCTACAATGAAGATATTTTGTGAGAATAATTTCACAAGTTTTCCTGTCTAGGGGCCAACCCTTGCTTTATGCAGCAAAATAAATTGCTTCTTTACCTATGTAACCTAATTTTTGTTGTAGCCATTCTCCCAACTGCTACCACTCAGGATTTAAGGAGCACCATGGTTTTTTATCTTCCTAATTTTAATCAATTCGTCCACCTTTTGATTCCAGTTTGTGGCTGTCTTATTGTCCTTTGTGTGAGCTTTCACCCATACCATCTTGAATGGTGTTATTCTGGCTGTATTTAATAATAATTGCCAATCTTGAGTTCTCCAAACTGGAGATCTGTTTGCTTCCCCTATTGACAGAGCCATTGTTTGGCACCAGGCCACAGAGCCTTGGAGTCTGCATATATGATTTTTGCTCCAATCTGTGCCGCTAAAACAACTGCTTGTAGTTGTCCTACTTGTGCACTACCTTCACCTTCTTCTATTATTTGTTTGCAAGTGGTAATGTTTAATGCAGCAGCCTTGTATTACCATTTATCATTTATACTTTTTGCTGAGGCATCAGTGAACCAAATACCTTCTGTTGGTGTTCACTCGGTGAGGGAGGTGCGTTTAAAATTGGTGAGGGTTTAAAAGGTTGGTGTAATGCTATAGTATGTCCTCTGGTTAATTTAATTTCCTCTGCAATTCCTGTCAAGTAGGTATACCATTTTCTGACCATAGGTTTTTGTGCAAATCCCTTTGGGTGAGCAGTTCCCTTTACAGCTGCTTCTAGCAAATTAAATGGACCTCTGGTTTGCACAGGCTGTTCCTGGTGTATTTTCTCAACTTGTTTTACTGTTCAGACTAAGGACAAAAGTCCCTTTTCCCACCCAGAGTATCTCTGTTCTGTCTCTTTAAATGCAGTTGAGCTGAATAATAAAGATCTCTTTGGTCCCCCAAGGTCAGTTTGAAATAAGTTACAGCAAGTACCACATTCAACAAAACCCCATTCTGCCATAATAGGGTCGTGGGCGTGTACCAGTCCCAATGACTGATATGTTTTTAACTCCTGTATCAGTGTTGACTGCCTCCTCATGTTCTGGGCTACATCTCCATGGTTTTCCCTTTCGTAAGAATGAGTATAGTGGGCGAGCAATGACAGAAAAGCCAGGTACATGTTTCCTCCAATATCCTAAAGTTCCCATTAACTGTTGTAATTCTTTCCTAAATTAGGACATCTGCAGCTGTTCTATTTTTCTTAAGGTATCTGGAGGAATCACCACACTGCCTGCTATCCATCAAGTACCCCCAAATTTGACTTCTCTTCTTGTTCCCTGACATGCCTCAGATGGGATCTCAACTTCTGCTTTATGCAGTGCTTGCCGCACTGCTGTTGCTGCTTCCCCTATCTTTTTAGGGGAATCTCCTCCAATTAGAATATTATCTATATATTGGTACAGTTTCACATTCTGAGGAAGTGAGACTGTTAGAAAAAGTTCAGCAAGCGCAGAATGAGCAATTGTGATGAACTCCCTGTGGGAGTCTGTTAAAGGTATATTGTATACTGTCCCACATAAAAGCAAATTTCTTTTTATCCTCCTTTTGTAAGGGGAACATAAAGAACATGTCTTTTACATCTAGGGCTGCTATCCAGGGGCGTGCAGCTGCTTGGAGTGGCTGTTAGGATTGCAATAGCGGGTACTGCAGCTGTTAGTGGGGCTGTTTTGGCATTTAAACACCAGTAATAAATTGTTAGTTACCATTTCCCATCTGGTTTTCAGATGGCCAAACTGGCCGGACTGGTGAATTATATGGGGAGTGGACTCTGATTTATCATTTCTCTAAATCAGCTATGACTTCAGAAATTCACTTTCCTGCAGCAGCAGCAGAAATTGAGTGTTGTGGTACATTAGTAATCTTTGAATCAGGGAGTGCAGATGCTGCATGGAGTACATGCACTGTAGCCTCCCAGCTTCTATTAGGATTAGGGTCAATATTTGAACCAAAGGACCACATGCCGCTGTCCAGCACATACCAGGTTTGGCCATTCAGAACATCATAGTGCAAAATGTTTTCATTGTGATCTTTAACTGCAAAGAGAGTAGACAGCATGTGCTTCTCGCCCAGGAGCCATAAATTAACTTCTGCAATTTGGCAAATAGCACTTGCTCCATTCACTCCAGTGACTTTAAGTCTTTGCTGTCTGGGTCATACATCTCGTTGTATTAATATTGAAATTTGTGCTCCAGTACCTATTAGAAATTTCATCAGCTGTCATCAAGGACCAACTGGACTCAAAATATATGGGCCATCACTATCTATCCATTGAGAGAATTCCACTTGTCTGACAGGGAAGCCCATTTGCTGTCTTGGCATTACTTGCTATCTGGCCTCATGCTTTGCAATTCTTCCTTAAGGGGAGAAAGGGGTTATTGCTCTTTGTTGGAGCAGGCGATGGCACTGGAGTATTTGGGGCATGCTCCCTCCATTTGTCATCACTGTGTTTCTCAAACACTGGAATTAGATTTAGGATAATGCCAGTAGGCTGTCTCTGAATCCCATCCCTGGGAATGCCTAGTGCCAGTGCTTTCTTCCACGGTTCATTTAGGCATGTTCTCCCTTGGTCTAGCTCCAGCTGTTGCACTGATGATCTCCTGTTTGGAGTTTTGATTTGATTTTCTGGCTAGCAGATCATCCCACCCCATTTCACAGGCATGGTTTATAATGCCATGCATTAATTCTGCCCAGGTAGGGAGTTGGTTATGTAGATCATCATCGCCTAATCCCTCATTGTGTTCTGTATCTCTTTTAATTTCATTCCATCTTGCAATTAAGTAGGGTTTAAGAACTGCTGGGGCTTCTCTAAGTAGGGGGTTTAGCATTGTATAATCAATTGCAGCAGATATTGGAATATCATTGGATTCTCATTTGTACATGGCTTGTATGCAGGCAGCTTTTGTGATGGCTGTGGAGAGCTTGTTTAGAGATCCGACTGGAGTTACAAAGGGTTGGCCTCACTCCACAACATTATTCCCCCAGCCCAGTAAGCTACCCTGCTGGTGATAAAATGGGATGCATTTGCCACGTCTGGTCCTAGATTTAAGAAAACTCCTGGACCACAAAAGCTGTTTGCTTCATTTCTACTCCGTGTTATTCGATCACCGCCGCTTAGGCAGGCTTGCCACAAATACTCTGTTTCAGTTTCACCTGGCTTTCTGCTAAAGCTTTCCTGTAAATTGCCAATTGTAACAGATCCCAGTGAGTGACTTGTACAATATATTGAGGAGCACCACCCCGAGGTCCTTCAGATTGTTCTGCTTTAATGATGGGTCTAGGCTCATATTCAGGGGGATTTGAGGGAGACAAAGAATCATCTTCCCCCAGTTTGCTATTGTCAGGGTTACCCCATATGTTTCCATCACATTCTTCAGGGGATGCAATTAATTTCCTAATCCACAGAAGCATAATATCAACCTTTTCTCCCAACTTTGGTGGGGTTTTTTTCACCTTTTCTTCCTGTAGCTGTTTCTGCAGCTGCTCAATTTTCAAAGGCAGTATTAATTCAGCTGCCTTTCGCCTTCTATTTCTTCCTTTAGGTCCTGTTCCTTTTTATTGTTATTCTTCCCAAACTGTCAAGCAGCTTCTAGGAAGGTGCCTAGCATTTTGTAAATAATTCCTTTCCTTTTCCATCCTTTATATGTCCCCTTGGCACCTTTAGCTCTTCTTCCATGACTTTCCATCCTGCCAGCTACACCAGTGTGTCATGAACCCTGATTTAGGATCCTCAGAGAATCACCATCAAAGGTATTAGTAAGAGTGGTTTTAATATGAATTTATAAAAGTGTGACTTTTATAAATTGCCAGTTCGGTGGCAAGGTTCACTCTATTGCTTACTACATGAATGAAACACACAAAGGAAAATCGAGGTGGAATCAAGCTAAAATGATTCACCCAGAGACCAAAGATGCAAAAGGGTAAGGGACACCCTCCTGTTCAGTCATGAGGTTCAGAGCAGTCCCTCCCTTGCTTTCTATATTCCTGATGGAGTATCCACTCTTGGGTGTGACTACATCCAATCTTAGTCTCAGACTTGTACCATGGTGTATGTTTAAAGGAACTAACTACAAGGATTTCACTATTTAGCATACTATAACAACTTACCAAGGATCTGTTGTGAATAAGGGGTTGCTCAGCCTTGGGTAAGGAAGGATGTCTCAGTCTCAGGTAAGGGATCTCAAACTTTGAGAGCATCCCAGCTCAAGGAGAAAGTCACTGTGGCATGCAGTCCAACTGCAGTTCAGAGAAAACTCGAACTGGATTGATCCAAAGATCTGTTGCTAGTAGACAGGTCCTCTGCCTTGAGAAGCAACCTTGAGAGGTGTCCCAGCTCAAGGGGATCACCACTGTGCAGCCACTCAGCCTAGTAGGGAGAGCTCAAAGAAGGCTCACTTGTATAGGCTGTCATGTAGCCTTATATTTATGGGATAAAATGGTTGGCTTATAGTCAAATTGTGTAAGATGGGAAAGGTATGCATGAAACTCCTTGTGCCCTCAACTTGCTTTGTTCCTTGATAAATGAGTTTTAGAAAAACCACCTGCTATTCATGTGTTAACTGCATGATCGGTGTTCCAAGCTCATATGCATCAATGATCATTGGGTCATTCTGCTTCTTTGTGGGTTTCCTGAAGGAGTTCTTGGCCTGATTACGGCTCAAGCCTTTACATTGTTTGGAGCGCATACCAAGCTACTGCTGGTTTGGTTAAGGGGGTCGAATGCATCTATCACACTCAGCAAGGAAGAAGATACAGGAGAAACAGATGGTGCTGGTGGTTTATAAAAGCAACAGAAATGGAGGGGGGAGAAAATGGTTGGATTTTAGACCTAATGTTTTATAGTGATTTACAATTTAGGCTTCATATTTTTTTATCCAGTCAGTCTGTGGGACTGTAATTGCTGCCTGCAGAATGGAAGGCAAGTGAAGCAGCAGCACAAGGGAACTTCTGTCCATGGTGGCCTGTCTCCCTGGGGTCCCCTGGCATTCAGTGGAAAAAGCTGAACTCCTCTACAGTGCAATTCAAACCAGAAAATTAACTCCATGTTCTCCTTTTTCCATCCAATGCCAAAGTTCCCCTTTCTGAATAATGCCCTCCCTGCTTTACTTAACATGTTGCTTTGTTGGATTAAATGGAACTCAGCATGTGAGTTGACCTGGACGACTGTTGGCAAACGTGTATAAAAGCTACACCTGCAAGGAGCAATTGCAAGGAGCACTGTCATGCAGCTCCATAGGCTGCTCTGTCTCGGATTAGAGGAGGATTGACAGTAAAGAGCGATGGCTTTATTTGTTCACAAGCTTCAGGTGTAAACAACAACTGCTTAATGCAAAACCTTCTGTCTATAAAGCTTTCCTCTTTCTTACAGAGCCATTTAGCAATCACCAAACCCTGTTCAGGTGCAGATGCTGTTTTATTCTGAAGATATATATATCTATTTCTTTTTGATACCTTACTGTTCCTACTAGCAGCTATCACCAACATCTGCTTGAAATAACTCTTCTGGCCTATTTCTCTCCCCTGCTCTGCGTGTTTTCAATCCTACTGAATTTCCATGTAACCACGGGCAGTGTTGGCTTGTGGTGCTGTACTAACTGTGAGTCAAGCATGGAAATGTGCCTGTACACAGACAAGTAACGGTCACGTATAGCATCAGGTGCAGCTGTAGAGGAAGATTAGCTCTGTGTGTCACCACCACAGGAGAGCGTCTGCTGATATGCAGGTGTAACTCCCAGAGGTTGCTGAGGTGAGGTACTGATCATTTTTATTTGTCAGGAATTCCTATGGCTTGTGAGGCCAGGAGGCTTCATTCCCCATGGAAGCTTTACCCTTTGTACTACCCTGCTCCCCCAACCCTCTTCTATGCAACTTCTGCAAATCACTCTGAGCCATAGACAACAGCTCCAAAGGGGCACTCACTGGTGTGCAAGCACTGCAGGGCTTAATAGTTCTGTTATGAGGGCAGGACTCTGCATTTCCTTTATGCATGCAAGAAGTACCACCTCCACCAAGGCCCATTAAGGTCTTCCTGTCTCCAGCTGATCCTAAATCTGTCATTTAGAGTAGAGGTGACTCTCTCAAAAATACAGCTTATGTCCTGGGTAATTTCCGTAAGTGGCAGCACAAAGCCCTTGGAGAACAGCCTTCCAGTTGCTTACAAATCTTCCTCACAGCAATGCATAAGGCCAGGAAAAAAAGATTCCCAAGCTCTGCAGAGGTGTGTCCATGCTTATAGGCATTACCAAGGGGTACCAAAGCTAGGCACAGGCTATACAAATGATGGTGGGAGAATGAAGGCAACTCAGCTGTGTGCTGGGAGCCCTGTGTTCATTTGCCAATTCAGAGTCGAGTTCAGCTTGCTTTGGAGGAGGAATGGAACCCACCCCCAGAGTGAGGCATCCTCCCCACCAGCCTATTTGAGAATCTCCAGATCACATTTATTCACACCATCCTCCTTTGAGCACATGAGGAAAAGTTTGCTAGGGCGTTCCTACTGTTCCAGAGAGTGAGCTGATTGTCTGATTGGCTTCTCTTTCTGGCTCTCCCAGACAAGACAGAGGAAGGGTAAGGGTTCATTCAGCTCTGAGCAGCAGGTTTTTGAGGACTCTTCCCAATGCCACCTAACTCCTCAACTTATGTTGCTGTTGGCAAGTTTTGTAGGTAAATTTTTAATCCTTGTTCTGTTAATGAGTCAGCTAATGCACAGAGGGTGTGATCTTCCCTCTGTCGTATGATGTACCACCAGCCATGCAAAATGTCCCCAGGCCAGAATGGCAATGTCTTATCTGGACCTCTGGGGATGATGCATGCACAGCAAGACACTTGGCGGTGGATAACAAAGGCCAGAGAGATGCAAAACTTCCAGGGACCACACAAATTCCTGCTGATTTTTGTTTGCCATGAGGTGATTCAGGAGTGGTCTGCCTGGGGCCAATCTGTGCAACTCTTGAAACGCATGACTCAGACTCAGGTCTCTGTGCCCTGCTTTTGTGCTTGAACTGAGTTCTGCTTCCCTTAGCACACACAAGGAAGCATAACAGGCTCCATTATTCCATTTCCCCAAGAACCACAAAGTTAATGCTGGAAATGCTCTTTTTGGAAACATTTGTAATTGGCAGCTCCTGCCAAGTATTAGCAGGCCAGTAAAATCTTTCTACATAAATTGTGTTGTAATTAGTGTGATTTGTTTAATGTCACCTTGTCTGGCTGGCTGAGAAACTGTCTCAAAATGTAAAAGCCCCACACTTTTCAGTTGAGGGAGTGGAGTCTGACTGCACTGAGATGTTTTATTTCTCTCCATTATTTTACAATGACCTTTTGAAATCACTCAGGTTGGTGAACTTAAGCCAAGTGAGTCAAGAATTCCCAGGTGAGGAAAATTACAGACATAAGACATCGTAACAAGAAGCATGAAAATAAAGGTAATATGCTAACAATAATTAACGGATATTGTAGTCAGTACACTAGGCAACACAGTAAAAACCTCCTAATACCCCCAAAATACTTGGTACATGTGCAAATAAGCCGTTTTAGCGGAAGCAATGGAAAGGGTGAGAGGACAAAGTAGTATGCTTGCTGGAAAAAGGTATTAGGAGCTGACTAGCTTCCTTGGTGTCCTTCAGCTCCCTGAGAGTCACACCCAGGTCAGAAAGGCAAATGTGAGTGAGTGATGGCAGTTTTCCTGCTAGGTGGAAAAAAGGGGAGTAACAGGAAAGCAGTCAAGGGGCAGTGATAAGACCAGAGTGCAACAGGGGAGCTGCACTGTGCTTCCCTGCAGACTCCAATACATTAAATAATGCCACAGCTTGAATGTGGTTCCGTCATTGTTCATCAGTGCCCACAAAATACTCATGACAGGCACAGCAGGAGGAAAACCAGTCAGGTCTTACACATGCCCGGGTGTTGCAACCTCATAAAATGACTTTTATCTTCCCCATCCTATGAACATCAGCAGCAATCTGAGAAACAGAAAGAGAGAAGATAAAAACAAAAGATCAGGGAGTCTTTTCAAGCATAAGAAATGGTTTGGGGTGAGAGAGGTGCAGAAGGAGCACTGGATGCCCAGCTCACCACCAGCATTTTTCACCTTTAATCTTCCTTCCAAATGTTCTGCTTTTATTCCAACTAATTGAACGAATGTCTTAAAATTCATAACACAAACTGAATTTGATTAAATCTAACTTGGTTCATATGATAAAGCACTGCAGTTAGAATGCAGCTAGAAAAATACATTATGCCAGGACAAATAAGTATGGTTAACTTCAATAAGAGGAGAGGTAAATTGCTTTCTCCGTGAAATGTGCAATTTCATCTCAGTACAGCTTTAATCAAAGTAAAATATTATAGGACACGGGGGAAAAAGGCCCCTCACAATGTAACATTTTGTCTGCTAACCACTCAGTAAGATTTAAGGTAAAAATTGCTAAATAAAGCCAATGCTGTATGCTATCATCTCTCCCCAGTTATTATGTAAACAATTAAGGCAATATCTGGCTATAAACTAATTCATATTTATAACAGATGAAAACTCAGTGGTAGTCATTGTGAATGCAAGCTGTTCATCAGAAGCTTGTCTAACACCAAAAGTTTCACTGGAAGGGGAAGAATGGAACTAAATGTAAGTATTTAGTGGAATTTGCATTTACATTTATGCCACTGTTTTCACTCTTTTGTCTTTGCTCTTCAGTGTCCATGGCTGATGTTACGTTATCAACACTGAGTGCTCCAAATTACCACTTATGGCTTATTTCAACCTACCTTCTATTTGGAGAAGGCCTGCTCTCTTTTGAGGGGCCAACATTAGTATGCTGCTACCATTCCGTGCTTTGGCTGTATGGATGCCTTCTTATGGCAGAGTGGGGTCACCTGTAACCCCTTTCAAATGGGACCATAGCTGAAGTTGTACCACCATTTGGGACACAGCAGGAGGCTGGGGTAGCTCTGACACACTGCAGTGCAGCCCAGATGCTGGAAGAAAACTTGATCTGTGATTGCATCTGGGCCTTCTCTGTGTGCAGGATGGGAAGACAAGGCAGCTTCCAACAGAGCCTCAAAAGGGTTTCATGCTCCCATATTTCTGCGTGCTATGGGAATGTACTGCCTAACACGGGGAGACCCACACTCTCCAAGGGGACAGCTGACTATATTAAAAATGGAAGCCACAGAAGACACAGGCTTCCTTGTTCATTGCAAAACTCCTTTGGCTCCAGCACACCCTCTCTTTGAAGGTTTCCTCCTTTGTTTGCCAGCTGGGCACCACAACCAGCCAGTGTAACTGTAGAAGAGGGAACAACACTGGACAGTAGGAGTCATCGAACCTTGTGCTGGTGAATCGGCAAGCTGCAGGCTTCTGAGACCAAAAAAACCTCCCAGACAAACCCTACACATCTGTCTGCCTTGGAGGAAACCGAGGGAAGTTCTGTGACACAGCTCGTGATCTGTATCATGCTGCCTGTGGGCTGCCTGACTGCATAGGGAGAGCTGAACTAGCTCAGACCTGACCATGAGCAAAGGTTGTACAATGATCAGAGGTGCCTGCTGCCCTTGTCACTGTGGTCAGTGCAACTCCCCTGACCCCCAGTCTCCAGTCCAACTGAGGCAGGGCAGAGGAGCTGTGTTTTGGCCACCAGTTCTGAGAGCATCTGCTCTGTGGGTGACACAACAACCTGCAGAGACATCAGAAATGCCTTGAGAAAACTAATAAGGTAGTTCTCCTCCACACCGTGTCAGCTGGAGTACAAATAAACTAAAGCAAAGGTGTAAAGCCTTGAGTTTAGCTAAATGTTTGGTAGAGGCAGAGGTGAGAGTTCATTATATAGAAGACAGCATGGACAGTTTAGCACCAAGTACCACATACAGTCATTACTCAGAAGACATAAGGGGTTTGCTGCCTCATGATTCAGCGTGCTTTTTAATGATTATACAACCAAAACCATCTTAGCTTGAATTTTAAGTGAGAATTTTATCTCCTTGGAGGCAAGAAAAGGATGGACATGACACCCTCTAGTCTCTGCAAGATCAAAACTGTTTTGCACAGAAACTAATTCTGTTGTGACGGAAAGGTGATGTGTGCTCTCAGGTATCCTTTACACCAAATGCAGAGCTCAAAAGAGACCTTTGCATGGCCTAACTTTGGGCACCTAGCTTTAAGCTTGGGGTGTAAGGCTGGATTGGCTGTGGAGAGAGACAGTCACTTCCTTCCAGCCCAAGGGCAGGGTCCTGTGCTGGGTTACTTGACAGCCAGAAACCCCAGCCTGGGAATCAGGCATCCTCCCCAGCAGATAGAAGATACAGAGGTGTGAACAAGTTAGTGCCTCCCATTACACGGAGAGGTCCTCCTCACCAGCTGGCGTAAACCAGGGCTCACAGTCTTGCCAACAGGATACTGAATCTCCTTTATGGCTAGCCCTGGCAAGAAAAGGGGTAGGGGAAATGTGACCAGCAGTCTCTTTGCAGTGGTAGGTGAACGGCTCCAGTTACCTCTTACCATCCCCTAAAGCTGTGACATAGGTCTGGGGACCCTGGAAACCAAACCCACTTCAGCGGTAGTCTGAGATGAGGTCATAGCCCACCTGAGAAGATAGGAAAGCACTGAGGGGAAACAGCCCATTTCTGCTTTGAAGGAGACTCTCTCCCTCCTTTGAAATGGACCTAATGCCTCTTCATATGACTGTACACCCCCGATTTCATAGGGACTCCTGGATCAGTTTCCATGAGGGCAATGGTGTTTTCTCTGCCTTCCTTCTCCTCTTCCCTGTGGCCACATCCCTGGCACATTGCGAAGCACAGCCCCTGCCCCTCTGTGTGAGAACTCCAATAGGGGGAAGAGGCAGGAGCTGCAGGAAAAGCATGGTCTTCTGGTGCTCCTGGGATACAGGCTGAGCACATCTGACTGACCATGACCCTTTGGGCATGACCTTGGTTACCTTTACCTGGCCAGTACTTTGCCTTGAGGCATGAATTCATCCCTCGCCGAGGGAAGCGTTCTTGCACAAGGACTTGGACTCATGCTTTAACATCCCACCTTGCTTCTACTATTTTTGGAGGCTGTCTAAAATAGTGAAGCATGTGACTCCAGCTGAAATTCAGCAAATCTCACTAGTCTTCAGAAAATGTGCCTTGGTGCCTATGGGATAATCTTTAATCCACCACATCCAATGGCTCAGATGCTTCTTGTGTCAGGACCAAGAGGTCTTGAATGCAGAGATGAATGTTCTCTTCTGTGTAGCACCTCCCTTCTTCCTCCTCAGCCACCTTCCTTCAAGCAAAGGATCTACCATCTCTGTCTCTTGGGGATCCACCAAGGTTTTCTGCTCAATGTTTTCAGCTGTGATTTAATTCACATCCTTCTCTTAGACCCAGAAAGTGAATTTTTCTCTTTCCAGCCCCTCAGTTTTATTGGTGCACAAAGGTTGCACAGAGCCTTGCAAGTGATGTGATTTAACTGGGAGCGTTTCACCTGGCCAGATCAGAATCTGCCTTTTCTTGACTGCACACAGATCAGTGCCTCAAAATGCAATACTTCATGTAATTTTGATTCTGTCAGTAAAGGCTGCACTGAAAATCTCATCTGGGTTTGTCAGTGATACATTGACTAAAAATACCAGGTTTAAAGGAGGTTAGGAAAACAAAGGCAGAAAGAGTCTAATCTCCCAATGAAAGCTAGTCCTTTCAAGAGAGAATGAGAAATTTAGGGAAGAGAAGTCATTTCAGTCCAAGGGAGATAGATATTGTGTATTTCAACAAGCCAACATATTAGTTGTGGATACTCCACCCCTGGCAGTGCTCAAGGCCAGGCTGCATGCAGCTTTGAGCAACCTGGTCTAGTGAAAGGTCTCCCTGCCCATGGCAGGGGGTTGGAACTGGATAAGCTTTAAGGTCCTTTCCAACCCAAATCATTCTATGATTTCTGGATTAAGCAGTGGTACAATCATTCAGTTTTTAGTAGGTGTTGTTAGGCCATAGTAGGTGTAGTTCAGGCCACAGTCTGAAACCACATCAGTAAAAACTGATCGCTTACCTTAAGCTGCATCTCCCAAACAGTTTAAGCTATGCCAATTGTAAAACAACTTAGATAATTTTCCCAGTGCAGGCAGGATTGAAGAATCATAGAGTCATAGAAGAAAAGTCTATTGCAATTCAGGTAAGTGAAAAACATATGACATTAAGTTGCTCACCAGAGCCACTGCTAAATGAATAATGGGTAAAAAATGTCAGTTATCCCCATGCCCTTAACTCAGGCACAAGAAAAACCACCGGTGGCTGAAGGTTTCATTCAGCCTGGTGTGAAAGTTCCCAACAGGAGTCCCAGGAAGAAAAAGGTATTTGCCACTGCTTTATATGTAGATTACTTTCCCCATGACCACTCACTCCACTGTAAATTTCTTCTGCTCTGTGGATTTATACACTAAAAATATGGAATGAGGAAGGAATATAAACTCTCACTTTGTAGTATCGCTGGCTTGCATATTGCAGCTCAGCAGTCATGGACAGCATCCAGCATTAACGCTCAAAGGGAGCTGCCATATTTATGACTGCTCCAGCCTCACAAGAGCAGGGAAGGCTGGCGAACAGTGACTGAAGCACAGCTGAATGAAATGCATAATATAAAGAGGGCAAAAGTCAAATATGTTTTGAATCTGAATTCCTAAAGAAGTGCAGTTTATGCAGCCCTGGGTGAGGGGTTGTGTGTGGCAGGTTGCTCCTTCCACAAGCCCCACACCAGAGCTCGGTCCTGCTGACCTGCTGATGATAACTTTTGACAGAGGGGTCAGCAGTCTTTGAGGCAATTCAGTTTGTCCATGCTGGATGGAAACAGACGCTTATGCCTCACGTGTGGAAAGGCTAATAAACTCACCCGTTGTTAGGCATCAGGTTATGAAGAGCGGGCAGAGGCTTTTGAAAATTACCCACTTGCTCCGCAGCCCACAGAAGTTCCCCTCCATGGCTTAAACTGGCTATGGCCAGGATGAAAAATATCTCTGCATGTATTCAAGATGTGTTTGCCAGGTTCTTCATTAAAAAAGCCCTTTCTGATGTGCAGGTCACCTGGGAAGAGGTGGCTACAGTCAGAGTCTGATTCTGCCACCCACTGGCTTCTGTGAAACTATTGCAGATGCAAACGCTGGTCCGTGGGAGCAAGGCTGCGTTCACCCAGCCCAGGCTTTGCTGAGGGCATTATACATCACATGGGGTAATAGTTTCTTCTCTGACCAGATAATGCAAGCAGCACTCAGTGTGCACTGCTTCTTCTGAATTATATCAGTTCCTGTGCAATGTGAAGTGGGTGCTTGACTCTTAAGTGTCTGTTCTTTCATTTGTGGTGGTGAAGTTCAGGCTCCTCAGTAAGTGGAGAAAGTGAACATTGCTGCATCTGCAAAGTGGACAAATAGCATTGGAAAGATTTTCTGAGCCATGCTCTGCCACATAGTGAAAGAAGTTTGCATTTTGGGTTGGCTATATTGGGTTCTGGGAGGGGGAAAAGTTTTCCAAGATCTACATTTAGAGGAATGTTTTGGAAGATCTATGATTGTACACATATCCAAATGGCACTGCTTCCATTAAGATCCCCAAATATGCTGATTTCCACAGTAGGCAAAGAAATTCATGATAATGGATGCAAGGACATCAAAGACAGTCAATGACCTGTGTTTATAACTGATGTGTTTATGTTGCAGCAGTGGTGAGTGGATATTCACTGCTACTTATTGCAAATGATAGCAGTGCTTAGTGTTTTGCATCCATGTTCATAACATAGCAAGAGGGGACAATTTTCAAAACAGTGGCTAATATCAAATGCCTCCATCCAGAGAAGGCTGTGAGCACACTGTCTGATGTTCAGAGGTGAAAAAGCACCAGCAGCTTTTATTTCATCACTTTGAAAATCAGATCACTAGCTCTGCGGCTGCTGTGATTGATAATGTCAGTACTTGCTTCAGAAATGTCCATGCTCACACCTCTGAAGAATATCCAGAACAGAAGTCCAGGACTATGAAAGAGGTTTTGGCCTACAGTGCACCTGAACAAAGCAAAGCTCGCGCTGGGGTACTGATTATTTCAGGTCTGTGGGATGGAAGCAAGCCCTCTCTCCCCCACACGCGGTATCAGCCTCCACTCAAAAAACCTCCCAAACGGTAAAAACTTTTGACTTAATTGCAACCACTAAAGCAAGATTAAACGTATAACCAGTGCGTAACCTGAGATCCCTCTGACTCTGAAGAGAGCCCGAAGCAGTGATTACACGAACTTTCAACTTCAGCTCATTCGGGGCTGTGGGTTCTCAGTTGTGAAGCTGTGTTTTTTAAAGGGTATTTTTTCTCTCTCTGTCTTCTTTTCTTTTAGCTACAGGGTTCATTATTTTGCAGAGGATGGGTCTTTCTGCCCTACAGGGATCTATCTATCACTGTTGACTCTCCACATGGAAGAAGTAATTGGATTGTACTTTCTGCACATGATCAGAGCTGTAGGCTGGAGAGCTAAGCTGTCTAGAGGGTAGGAAACCATATGATGCCTAAGAAAGCTAAATGTCTGAGTCTAACTGCAAGACCTTTCCTTTCTTTCCATAGAAGAGCTGGAACATGCTGAACTGCACTCACCAAACTGCACTAGAACTTTGGGAAGGTCCTTGAAGCCTTCAGGAAGCAGATCAAAACATAACCACCCAAATAATCCCAGGGGCATTAAATGTCTGTGAATGTATAATACAATAAGCCATACTATGGAATATGAACAGCTAGGGACATTTCTTAAAAATAAAGAAGCATTACTGCAAAATATAATGGTGTTTCCATAATGTTAGAGCCTCCATGTGCTATCACATAGCTGGGGTATTTGATTGCGTAGGAGCAACTGCAACCCTTCAAAAAATGCAGTTATTTCATATATATCCAGATTGGGTCGTATTTATTGCTATTCTGTTACCAAATGCCATGTTGTAACCTTAAGCGTTGTGCTGTTTCTTAAAGACACCAGAATCCTGACATCTTCACGTTCCTCGGGGTGATCTGGGGAAAGTGACAATATTGACAAGACTTTACGCTGTAAGTCTTTAAGCACTTAGTTGATTTATACTTTTATTTCAAACAAATGCCTGCTTGCCACTGTCAGCCCTCCACTCCTCATCCCCGCCTCCACCCCCTTACATCCAAGCTTAAAAAAGAAGCTGTTTGGAGCCTGACGTTTGCTTGTAGCTATGTTAGAGAAACCGTACTATTCTGGGAGGAGTCATGCTTCTCCAAACAGCTTCTCCAGCTGTAGCATCATACATGGTTTTCATCTCAGCCATAAGAACTTTCACTGGTCTCCTACCAAGCCCCACCAGCCAAAACCCAAGTGCTGGCTGATCGTCTGCAAGGCCTAAGGAGTGTATGTGTACATGTGTGAGTGTGTGCACGTGGGTGTATGCACACACGCTCATTTATTCATATGAAGGAGAGGTTTGAAGGTCAGCTTTGATACTACCCCAACCCTGTTACAGCAAGATTCATCCTGCTGGTCTGACTTAGACCAGTAGCTGGCTTGCTCTAACATACAAACACTGATGTGGATTTGCAGACCTGAACAAACCACTGATGAAAGGCATACCAATGGGATGTGTTGCTTTGCTCCAGACAAGCCATAATTTCCCTCTGTCCCTGCAGTGAAGGCAGAGGAAGGTGGTACATGCCCATATGAAGGTCTGTGCCTCGGGAGAGCCCCCACCTAGGCTGTGCCATGTTAGATACACATGAGGACTGCTTAGCACAAGGAAGGGACTGTGCTACACCAGAATGACACCCCAAAACTTGTGCTCAGCAGCAGCAGCAGCAGGGTTTCTTATGCAGGCTGATTCTTGCATTTCTCCTCAATAAATATTTGTATCAACCTTGACTGGAATAAAAGCACTGACAGGGAAAACTGTTTGCTATTATTTTCTGTTTATAAAGAACGCAAATCTGCAAGATGAACCCAATTCTCCTACTGCAAAGATTATTTGTTACATAAAACAGCTAGAGCAGAATGGCTGAAAGAAGCCATTCCTGAAATTTACGAGGAAAAGGATTGTTCTTTACAGCCACAAAACACCCCATTGTCCCACTCAAGGTATTAACATTCACAGTAAAAATGGCAGTTGCAAAAAGTGTGGCAGAGTAGGATCAAATCAGTATCTCTTAAATGGTTTTGGAGTGTGCAAACTGATGTTTTGGAATAATAACAGAGAGCGTGCAATGTTCTTAGTTGTCAGAGTTTCTGAGGGGTTAGATTCTAAGGTCTACCTCACTTAATGCCTTCCAAACTCCAGCTGAAAGGAAGATGTTCCAACAGGACAGCTCAGGTGTTGTACTTACAAGTTGGATGCATTATATTTTATTTTCTTTTTTATTTTTAAGCAAATCCATAGTTTAGTTGGTGCTGTGATGGAAAACTCCTGCTGCTGGTGCTTTTTCACCTCTGAACATCAGACAGTGTGCTCACAGCCTTCTCTGGATGGAGGCATTTGATATTAGCCACTGTTTTGAAAATTGTCCCCTCTTGCTATGTTATGAACATGGATGCAAAACACTAAGCACTGCTATCATTTGCAATATATAATATAAATATATAATATAAAATTATGCAGTACCATACACTCATCTGCTGCAGATATAGTACGAGTTGGTGCATATGTGCGTGCCTGTATTTGTGTTGTAATTTAAAACATAACATACCAAGAAAACATAACATCATCCCAAGATAAAAAGGTTTAGAGACTTTCTCTGAGAGAAAATCTTTCTTTTCACTTCAGAAAGAGGACCCAGGGTAATGAACATCAGTGTGGCAGCCAAAACCAACACTTAAACCTTTACCAGCAAGAGATGGCAAAGAAGTTAAATAGATCTCCCTGCCTTCCATCCCAAACATCACTGCACTAAGACCAACCTCTCTTTCTCTGTGCTGACAACTACACAGTGTTTCTTGTCCCCACCAGCATATACAGCATGCTTGCTTTGAGACCACCCTCTCCATCTCCATGCGTCTGAGCTGCAGTAGGTTTGGATTAACAGGAGCAGGATTTTGTATGGGCCATGGTGCTGTGAGATACAGCGAAAACAAAGACACACAGACTGTTAGCTCATGAGAAGCCGCAGGCACCAGGATCTCAGTATGCAGTATGGCTGAGGCTAAACTTGGTATCATAACAAAACGTGGGTCTAAATAAAAACTGTCTTAAACTCCCAGGAGGTTTGCTTCTTCTATGCGATGACAGTTGTTAGAGAGTAGCTCTCCTACAGGAACAACTGTGCCAAATATAGCGTGCTGGAGTAAAAGCAAGACTGGAACGCTGGAAGTAAACTAAAGAAAGATGCTTTCCTTGCTCTCTGAATGCAACCCGGTTTCTTCAAGAGGTCATGGATGTCATATCTGAAGGTAATTAGCCCTCTAGCTGTGCGGTTCCCTCAATTATTAATACAACATAGCCAGCCTCAGAAGCTCTAGGTCTTTCTTGAGGCCATGGTCTGAGTTGGGAGACTCCTTTATGCACCAGCCCCAGAGAAGCTGGTGAGCAACTTTTTCTCCTGGTTGACTGCCAACTGCTTTGAAGGGAGGCCACTGGGAGACCCTGTGTATGTCAGCTTTTCTGCTGGTCTGCTATTGATCAGTTGCATAGCTAGCCTTGATTTAGATGCAGGCAGCAAGATGCAACTAAGGAAAGGAAGAAACCAAACACAGACATTTGCCCACTTTACCACATTGGTGTATTTTCTGACAATTTCTGTGCTGCCTCCCTCCTCCTGCTCTGAACTGGGTGGTGTGTGTGTCCCTCATGCAGCTGCTGTGACCTGCAGGAATTTTGCAGGCATGTACAAGCTGCAGGACCTGGAAGACAGAAAAGTGATGACCTTGCCTGGAAACTTAGATACGCCAAAGGCAAAGCTTCCCCTTTCCTCAGAAGGCCTGGATTTCCAAGCATCAGCAGCACTTGCAAGAGAGCTTCTAAGAAGATTCATTCCTTGACCTTATTCCACAAAGGCTTCCTCCTCTGCATCTTCTTTCTGATTATTTGTTGTAATGTTGTTGTGTTTATAGCTGCTCGAGCTCCAGCACACAGAGGAGAACTCCACAAAACCCCTTGTATGTAAGTTCAAAACCCAAGCTAGAAATGGTTTTGATTGAAGCCAGGCCAGCTTTCACCTGCCTCATCCATAGCCCTCTCAGCTACCCTGAGGAGCAATCCTGTGGGAAAATGCTGCAACCAGATGAGCCTGGTGTGGCTTCTTGGCAGGTCAGATGAAAACACAGCCGCACTGCTAAGTGCTGCTGCTGGGCTGTGTGAGGGATGAGATGCCCGAGCACTTTTGTGTCCCCACAGTGCGTTACCACACTGCAAAATGGGGGTCTCTCTTGCTATGGGGCCAGGACAGAAACTGCCGCCTGAGTGAGAAATGCCTTCCCTAATGATCCCTGCTATAAAATTCCCCTGTGTGCGCCAGTGGGAGTTTTGCCTAAATAAAAGCTAGACTTTGGACTGCTACAAAATGGGAGACATCCTAGGGGAGTTTGCATGTCTCTAAGTGATGGCTGGGCAGCCCGTGTAGCCTGTGGCTGCCAGTGCTGTGGAGCTCGCCTGATACTTAAAACATAATCAACAATCTAGGCTATAAGCCCGCACCATTTAATTTTAAAATTAAAGTAATTTTCTGAGTAATAGGAGCACATTTGTTCTTGAAAACATCAAGCACTTAGCATCTTTTTGGATTTCAGCGCTAGAAGAAAGAAAGGGGCACAGCGCCAGGAAATATTTTTTCTTGGCTGAACTCTTGTAGACCAAATTTTAGTCCAGAGTGGGGTTTTTATTGTGACTCAGAGGTAAATTTCTGAACAAAGAGCTTAATGATGTAAAGGCAATACTGTAAAAAGCATTTAACTCTAGCTGTCCTGGAAGGGGTTTTGATAACTCCGGGCATCTCTTCTTTCCTTCTCACAGCAGTGCGAGAACACTTGTAAGTAAGTGGATTGAAACCTTCCTTGGGGATTTCTGTAACAAAGTAAAAATTTAAGTGCTTCGTAATCTCTGTGGGAAGACTTAGTATCAGGTAGACTAGATAATTTGAATTACTTAGAGGAATCATGCTTTTGAAAGCTTTACTTCATTCTTGCAAAAAATAGTTTGCAGCAAAATTACCTTCCAAAAGCTTCTTTACATGCTCCCCTAACGAAGTTCTGATTTACGTGTAGTTTGTAGATATGACTTCTCTTCACTAATGTAGTTTTATTCCATTTATTCCAGGCAGATTTCTGGTTTAAGGGGAAATATTATGTAGTGTGGATAGCTGCTGTTGGAGGAATTACTGCAAATATCTCATTTGTAGCGCTTATGTTCTTCCACTCAGAAATCCCACACCTCACTCCTCCATGGAGGAGAGGATATTGTGTCTGAGTTATTACAAAGCCTAAAGCATTCTTAACATTGACTACAACTAGTGACATATATTTTACATGCCTTCTCATTTTGGAAATGTTATGACTCTTCGACATGGGAGAGGTGCTTCCTACTTCAAAATCTATTTAACCTCAATTTTTTTCCCCCCAAAGGTCTGGGCCTGTGCTGTCTTATCAGCATGCCAATTAATGTCACTAAGACGAAGGACATGAGGAGGATGAGACCTCCAGTGCCTAACAGTAAAAGCATGGTAGTGGAAGGGTCGAAACCAAAAGTGACCAGCCTTCAGACAAAGAGTGAGCAGGGAAGCTGCTGAGGTCTCCACATAGGTGTCTGACATCAGTCCCACCAAAGCAGATGTGAAACCGTCTCACAGCGCAGCCTCTTCTCCCCAGTCCCTGAGGATGCAGCTTCTACCACAGCCCATCCCATCTTTGCCTCTCCAGGTAAGGCTGGGATATTAGTATGAGAGTTGTGTAATTTTTGTCATCTTTTGACATACAGTAACTTTGTTATTTTTCCATTCTGGTTTGGGTTCATTTGTTTTGTTTTGGTTTGGGTTTGGTTTGTCATGACAGCAAATATCTATGATGCAACTTATTTATGTAGTGTTTTCAGATTATACAGGACTAGGGGCAGGCATGAGTATCTTATTAAAGGATAATGCTGAAGAAAGGGACGTCAGATACCATGCTGTGGCTTAGAAAACTGACCACTAACCTAAAATTATTTTCCAGCAAGCCACTCTGAGTTACAGGATGGAATAAAAGTGGTCTCAAAAAAAGAAGTGAAATAAACTTGTGCTTCAGGGCATAAACAAGCTTCGTAAAAGGCTGGGATAGGAATAATATCCCCTTCTGACATATTACTTTATAATTACAGAATATGGGACTGCTTGCATCTTTCTCTGAGGGGTCTGGTGCTGGCACTTTTACACACTAGGTAGGTAATTTTTAAAACGTATGGATCCTTCAGTGTCTTTCAATGGAAATACAGGCTTTCAAGGACATTTTGTAGAGGTCAATTGCTATGTAGAGACCAAGAACTTCATTTCCTCAATCACATTTCATGACCACATTAGAGGTAGTCCACAGACGCCCAGGGACCTATGAACCACATGATGAAAACCACAAGACAGCTCAGACCAGGAATCAGATTTTGTCTGACAGTTTTCTAACACCTCATGTGTCTAAATCATGGATGGATTTTTTTGTTTAGTTTTTCCCTTGCAGAAGGCAGGCTTCAGTTCAGCTGGAATATATGAGGAGAGAACTTAGAAGTCTGTGGCAAGCATGTAAGGACTGATGTACAACATGATTTTAATGTTTAATTCTAGACTGAAAAATCAATGTATCTACAAAGTTCCATATTTCTCAGAAAACAAAGACATAAATCTACAGCCATGTTGGCAAATGATGTACAGACTTCTCCTGGGGAATGTCTGCAAAGAAGTCCCACATCCTGGAAAGGGTGTTTCCAGGATGACGGTACTTATATGTATCACAAAGGACACGCATCTCCTTCACTGATGAGGGTTTTTGATGATTGCCTCCCATTTATTCCACATTTAATTGCTGAGTATCTTGAGACTTCTTCACGTGGTTTGAGGCTGATGGCGTGTACGAGTAATGCAGAGACCTTTCTTTCCTGGGGGAAATTAAGAAAATAATTCATTCTTTCACTCAGTTACTCAACTGAATCCAATCTGGATTCATTCTTTTAGGAAATGTGTTTGGGTAATTCTGTTAAATTAAAATATGAAAGGAAAAAAGTCAATAATACTGACCATCTTAACACCGTGATTCTGAGTTCTTCCATACCAGTCGTCCTCTACTGAACATTTTATTTTGCAGAGGAGGAAACTAGCGTGAAGTCTTAGAAGGATTAAGTCACATCTGCAATTTCTGCATATTACTAAACACTAGCATGTATATATGTACATGAAAAAAACCCTCAGCAATACATGTTTCATGTTGATTTGGCTTTTTGGTTTCATTTGTGAGCTTTTATTTTGATTCTTTTCCTTACATTTACTTTAGTGTCTATTTGCCAGATGCATTGTATGCACAGAAAAAGGCCTAATAAGAGAATGGGGGTGTCAGCTGCACTCTGTATCCTTAAGAGACAAAGAACAAATATTTGGGAGTTTGTACAGTACAGAGCCCTCCCAGCAGCTACTGATCTCATTCCCATCCCTCACATGCGGTTGTTAACACAGGGATACATAAGGGAGCAGCCAAGGACTGGAAAGGCCAAGACCAAAGTGACTATTGATTCCCTTCTTCCTCAATGGTACTGGCTGCTTAGAAAACATTGATCACTTCAGCAGCCCTGAGAGAAGGCTGGATGAATTCATGGAAGAGGAAAGCCACTGAGAGCTACTAAATACACAGAAGACGAGTCTGGCTCAGGATGTGTCTGGGCCACAGATGGTTGCAAAGTACTTGGAGAAGAGGGGATGTGCTGTTTGCGCCTGTCTGGTCTCATGCTCCCCCCTTCAATATCAGCTTTTGGGTGTTGGCAGTAGCTTTTCTTACTTCATTATGCTTTTATTTACTGTTGGAAGCAGGTGAGGACTGGAAGCTGCCCAGGACACTGGCTGCAGCCCTCCGGGGGACCCCTATTTTCCCAGGGCTGGCTGCAGCACAGAGTATTGATTGGCATTGCAGCCAGCTTCATTGACCAGAACACATTTTTCAGAGTCCCTAAATAGCTTGAAACTGCAGGTTCTGCGGGCAAAGCTCGAGTGACTTGCACACATTGGGAAACTGCTACCCGCTAGCTTTCTCTCTTTTTGTCTCTTTCCCTGTGCTTGTGCATTTTCAGTTATGCAGAAATATGCCATTAAGCTCAACTTCTCTTTATTTAAGCAGGTGAGGAAGAGCGAGCTTCAAAATTCAACAGAACTTCACAATACCTTGAATTATTTTAACTCAAGCCACTTTTTCTCTGTTAGAAAAACACACATTTCCTTGTTAATTCTCAGAGTCACATTAACTGGAGATCCTTTGTCCCCATAAGCATAGCACACTAGATGGATAGACTGCAGCAAAATGAGTTGCATGTTGCATTTAGAAACAAGTATCACCTTTAAAAAACTTACCTACCTGCCAAAACTTAGCAAAACAAGAGAGTAAGTTCAGCTCAGGTCACAGAGTAGTTCCTCGCTGCCTGACACTCCTCTTGGCTGCTGGGAATGCCTGGGATGGCAGGTAACACATGGTGAGCAACAGCCAAAAAGTACTTTGTTCCTTGTAAAAATGAAACAAGCTCCTTATTGAAAAAAGCTATTTTCTGAGGTACTGCAGCTGTGGATGACATGTAGACATGCTGCTCAGCCATCACACAGAGGGCAGGTGCCTGGCAGAGGCCAGGTTTAAGCAGTGTCAGTAGATATGTGTGTAACAGGGACCTCTGCAATCCCCAGGAGAGGTCCAGCTGCCTTGTGACTGAGCATCTTACAAGCACCTTTCCTCACATCTTTGTTACCCAAAAAAATAATGTTAACAGCAAACATTCACATGAAACAAGTATTAAGAAAATCTACCTATTTAATTGTCCACAGCCCTGGGACATCCTGTGCTGTTTTGACCTCTGACTCTTCCCTGGGTTATCAGCTACTCTGCTGTTGGTGAATCTTTCCATTTTGGCTCTGCCCTGCTGGTAGCATCCACAGCACAGATGCTATTCTCTGCTGGTTGGACTGCAGCTGGCTACCCCCTCATAAGGAAGAGTACTGACTTTTTGAAGCTGTGATGATCTGGTGTTACAGGTGCTGTACAGTCTCAGACAGGAGGTCTCAAATAGCAAAGTCTCCTGTCTGTTCAAGACCTTCCCAGCTCGATCTCTTTGTAATCTTCTCCTCTGGGACTTGAAGGTGGCAGCAGCTGCTTGGACTCTTCCATGTGACATCTGGCCAATGCCATGGGTTACAACAGTAAACGATACTGCTTATAACAAACATGTCCAGGGTTTTCTTGGACTTTTCAATCTAAATGGTTTTCAGGCTTCCTGCATCCTGTATCTGTCTATACCACCTTAGAAATTACAATTCTGGTGATTTTGGCATTGGGAATTCCTGTAAGGCTGATGCAGAGGCTGCTAAGAGCTGCCCTGACCCTCTGGGCCAGGAGCATCACATCTCTGTTTGGACTGAAACTGAAGAGGCTTTGGAAGGGTCAGACAGACATTCATATGATCCGATTTCCTCTTTTGTCTCACAGGACTTTGTGCACAGCTAGCAATTATAAATGTACTCCTAAAACTCACACCAAGCTTCTGACCTGTTGTCTCACACTATTTTATACAGCGTATCATACCAACATGACTGTAATCTGTTTTTTGTTTTACTCAGACACAGCTCTGCCTCCTGCTGTTTTAACTCCCCTTCCAGGAATTTCTGCTAGACAGACTTTTCCTTCCATTCTTCAAGCTCAAATCATATTTCATCACTGTTTTGCCCCAGACCAAAACCTACAACCTCACTCCCTTTGCCCCTATAGCTGCTAGAAGGCTGTTTTGAGGCAGCTGGTCTCTGCACAGCTGAGGCAACGAGTGCAGTGGCTGTACATGTTCCTTTTATTAAAAGCAATCAGACCTATCCAGCCGTTGTTTTGTGTTGGGTTTTTTTCCAGGGGTCAGGCTACGCTGCCTCCCTGGCAGCTCGCTCTTTACTCTGTCTGATAGTGTTCACCATGGGCACTCATGCTTGGCCGGAGGATATGCTCCATGGGTCTGCTCAGGCAAACCTGTCTCCCAGGTATTTGGTGTATATTGGTGAAAAGATGTCAGATCTTTGCTGGAGCTACTGCGTGGCCGTTGAAGAAAAACGCAGAGAGTTAGGACAGGCACATCCTGCAGTGCTCATCGTGGACAGAAAGTTATAGCAATTGCTGGAGCTTCCCTTCTGGGCTGTAAAGGTTTTGCAAACAGACATTTGTGTGGTACTCTGCACAGCATGCACTGCTTGGTGTATTGCCAGAGACATTGCTGGGCAGTACCCTGTCCTCACCTGTGAGCTTTGGAGTCCCAGTGACATGTGTTATAGTTGTCTGAGCATTCAGCGGTGACTTCTCTGTGATGCTGGCTAATTTCTCTAGGGCTGGATCTGTTTCTCTCAGTAATTTCACTTGCAGGCTGGAATCCCACAAGCAACTCTATTTTTAATTAGGGGCTCCATAAATGTCTCCAAAGATACGCATAGTGTCAGAGATCTTACATCTGAAACATAAGGTTCTATTGCCCTTTAGTTTTATTCTCAGTTTCAAGCACAATTACCGTATCCCTCTACAGTCTTATTCTGTCCAGGTCAAGTCTTCAAATAACTTTCTCAATGGTTCAATTGTTTCAAGTATTATTTTGAAAATAGTCTCTCTCAGGTCACCTCATGTTCTCCTTGCTCAGTGAGAGAGTAAAAAGTTTTACTTCCATGATTTCTGACTGTCTTTCATGGCTAACTCCATGTATCAATTCAGTTCTTCCCTCTGCTGAATCCATGCTCACATGAAGGCTTCAGACTGGCTATTTGAGCACTCAGTGACCTGAGTCCCTTCTGGCAGCTTGTGTGCTTATTTACTGGCTGTCTTTTTTGCCTGGACCACAAAGCAGTTCACTAGTGAGGCTGCTGCTGCAGTGATGCACATACCACGCTGGCTGATAACATAAGCTCTGTCCCATATCTTATAAAGGAACAATTTATCTCCAGCTGCAGGTCACCCTCTTGCTCTGTGTTTCCTGATGCCATCTCTAAGGGCTTCCTGCGTAGACCCTGTGCCTGGCCCTGCCTTCTCCAGAACTAAGCATATAGACATAATTGAGTAAAAGAACTCAAAAGCAGTTTCTACCACCCTTTATCGAGTATCGCTGCTACTGTCTTAATAAAAGAGAAGCCCTGCTAGGGCCTGTAGCAAACATCCCTCAGGTAGCTGTGGCAGATGATTGGAAACATTTAAAGATGGTCTATGTTCTAATACAATCTTTTGGAAAGGACTTTATGTTCCATATATTTTGTGTTATTGCCATGAAATACTAAATGAGGAAGCACGCTACCAGCTGAAGTGCTTATGGAAATTAAATCCATGTTTAAATGAATTTAAATTTTTTAATGTGAAATTCAGCAGCTAGAAATTTTACACCAACTTCTACTTAATTAAAATGAATAAGGTCTCAAAGAGTTTTAGTTGGGATAGACCAGGAAAGAATTTGTCTTTAAATGTGCAATTAAAATACAATTACATTGGAAGGAAGTCATTACTGAGGTTGTACCTCAAAAGCATACCTAATGAGCTATCAGGAGAAAAGGTACACCAGATATATGATATAAAAGGATGTAGTCACTGAGAGAAAGAGATATTAGTGAGATCATTTCAGTAGATAGTAACAGTTCTTTTATGGTCAAATCCTTCTAGCTATTTTCAGCATGCTATCTGCTTCATCTTAGTTGGGGATGTGCAAGGCACCTCCACAAGTTTTCCTCCTGACACATCTAGTTGTTTCCCATCCCTGTCCTGGGAATGTGAGCAAGGAAATCATCTTTCAAATAGACATCTCTGGATGAGGGAAACCTTAGCACAGACAGGGCTCAGTTGCCTGGTTTTGGGAACCATATGAGAGAGGTATATTCAAAATATATTCATATTCAAAGGGCCTAATCCAACCCTGGTTAAAACCAGGGAGAGAGCTCTTCTCTTGGTCCCTGCACCAGTCTGTATGAAGCCCTGAGCGTAGCACCCAGAAATAGGGTGTTAGAGTAGTGCACATCTCTGCATTCTCAGGTTTTGTTTTTTACTTTATTGCTATGGCAGGCCCATAAAAACAGAGTTTAAGAAATATGACATTCCACCGGGTGCATAAAACGGACAGGTTTGGGAAGCTGGGTGGAAGTGTGAGCATAAAACTGAAGCCACTTTGTGCTCTCTGGAGCCAGAACAACCAGTCATTCCTTTGACTGCTTTGTTATGTTTAGGTTTGGTTCTGTTTTTTTTGGTAATGTGATATGTTTTGGTTCAAAGTCCGCTGAAGTCAGTGGTGAGGTTCCTGTTGACTGTACTGAGGTTTGGGCTAGATTCATAGCAATAAATGTATTAACTTCTGTAATAAACCATATATGTAGTCAAAGATGGAAAGTTCACAATCCCACTGGGATCAGCTCTATTTCAAAGGTTCAGAGTCACAGATTGATTTGAGCGATCTGAAACACCTGGATGTAACCTTGAATTCAAATCTCATCAAGAGAATTTGCTTGTAAGCTTTTGATTTAACCTCGGCTCTTCAGTTACCTTTCTAAGGTTTTTGACTGAGGTTCTTACAAGTACAGCAACTCTTGTAAGAGGAATGTGGGAGAGGAAATGTGAATCTGCTGAGCAGCGTCCCCTTTGATACAGTACAAAAACCGGTCTAAGTAGCCTCATGTTTTAATGAGCAGAAATATGTTCCTGACAAGGAAGTGAATTCAGCATTTAGTGAAATGTACCCTGCTGAACTGGTGACATTCAGTTCACAATCAAAGTTTTACTGTTAAAGAGAAATTGCAGTCACACCCTTCGTATTGAAGATTTAGTTCAATAAAATAAAATCCTGTGACAGTAATTTCTCTATACCCTTAGATTCCCTACAGCAATGCTTGTTAAATGGATAAGAAACATGCAGAGCTTGACCTAACCTTTCCCACATGGAAGTCAGATATCTTCACTAATACTCAACAAGGATGTTTTCAAGCAACTTGTTTCATTTTTAATGTGATACCAAAAATGTGCGATTGTCAGTGTTTTGGTACTTCATCTAATCCAGTTTCCTTAT